>JARUPY010000156.1:0-251335 GCA_029817715.1 Melastoma dodecandrum
TCGCTCGACATCTGCCTACTAGGCAGTGGGTTAGCCTATGGCGCGAATGGACCAGGGACCGCCGAACCTCGGCCTGACCTACATCAGAGATGGATTCCCACAACTCCCCAGCACGAGCAGTATGACCAACATTCCGCACGGCGCTGACCAGGGGCGTCGACGCGATAACGTCATGGGGCCTGGTCAGCTCCGACCTCCGACGCCGCCGGTTGCTGCGCCATGCTGGAAGGAGAAGAACGTCCCGGTCGCCTTCACGGGCATCGGCCCCCAGCCCGGCCAGACCGACTACACCTCCTCGGTCACCGCAGACAACTACGAGGCCGGCCAGCAGGAGGGCAAGTTCGTCTGCGGGCTCGCCAAGGAACGCGGTGGCAAGGAGGTCGGCATGCTGTCGCTGCCGCAGGACCGCGAGAACGCCCAGAAATACCTCAAACGGGCGGCCAAGGTGATGCCTTCGCGGGCCACGGACGGCTGACAGACCTCGTCCAGGTGCTGCAGACGCACGGCCTCACCGTCAAGGAGGCGGTCGACCAGGCGAGCGACCTGCTGACCGCCCATCCCGGCATCAAGGCCATCTACGGCATGTACGACGAGGCGGCGACCGGGGCCGCCAAGGTGCTGCAGACGCGCGGCCTCGTCGGCAAGGTCGGCGTCGCCACGGCGGACGGCAGCCCGACCACCGTCAAGCTGCTGAAGGAGGGCGTGATCCAGGGCACCTGTGTTTCCTGCAAGGAGGCCGGCGGACTGGGGCATCGAGGCAGACCCAGCAGGTCTTACAAAAGCCCTCACAGGGCAAGGCCCGTCACCAAGGACCTGCCGCTGTCCGAACCGCTCGATCAACCGCCAAGGACGTCGGACAGCCCGGAAGCCAAGGCCAAAGCTGAAGCGCGTCTACCCGCCCAGCGCCGGCGATTATTGAGCGTATCGCGCGCCGGATCAGTGGACCGTGAGCCGACCCCCGTCGCGGGCGTCGGGCGCGCCGGCCAACCGCGCCAGGGCGGCGCGCAGGCGGCGCACCGCCGCGCCGAACATCGCCTGCGCGACAGTGCCAGCGCCTGCAGACTCCTCGCCTGGGCCATGAGGTCTGACTCGGACCGGGGGCGGCCGCGGCCGGTGTCGTGATGCATCATCGAAATCACCCGCTCGCACGATTCATGTTGCGGCACAGCATAGCGCTTTTGCGTCGCAGCATCGAGACGAGAAGCCGTTCCGCGGCTGCATGGCTGCACGTCGGCCAGCGGCGGCCTGGCGCGCCACGGTCCGGGCGGTCGGTCGGACACCGGCGTTCGAGATGAATCCAATTCACCGTCCGCCGAGAAATTCGCGTTTGTCCGAGGGCCCGGACGCCCCGACAGTGCCATCGATTCAGGGAGGATCCACGTGCTGCTTTCCGGCAAGACCGCCGTCATCTCAGGGGCCGCGAGCCCGCGGGGCATCGGCCTCTCGACCGCCCGGCTCTTCGCGGGCCACGGCGCCCGCGTGGCCATCCTCGATCTCGACGAGGGCGCCTCGCGCGAGGCCGCCGCGACGCTGGAGGGCGAGGGCCACGTCGGCCTCGCCTGCGACGTCACCGACAAGCCGGCCTGCGCGGCCGCCGTCCGCGCCGTGCTCGACGCCTTCGGCCACGTCGACGTGCTGGTCAACAACGCCGGCATCACCCAGCCGGTGAAATTCCTCGACATCGCGCCCGAGAACTACGAGGCCGTGATGGACGTGAGCCTGCGCGGCACGCTCTACCTCAGCCAGGCCGCGATCCCGTCCATGCGGGCGCGGCGCTCGGGCTCGATCGTCTGCATGTCGTCGGTCTCGGCCCAGCGCGGCGGCGGCATCTTCGGAGGGCCGCATTATTCGGCCGCCAAGGCCGGTGTGCTCGGCCTCGCCAAGGCCATGGCGCGGGAGTTCGGGCCCGACAACATCCGCGTGAACGCCGTCACCCCGGGCCTGATCCAGACCGACATCACGGCCGGCCGGCTCACCGACGCGATGCGGGCCGACATCCTCAAGGGCACATCCCGCTGAACCGGCTCGGCGGTACGCACGCGGGACGATGGCGGGGCGCCTGCCTGTTTCCTGGGTCCTCCGACCTGTCGTCCTACCTCACCGAGCAACCACACAATCGACAGTCAACAGGGGGCATAGTTGATCACTTGGATGCTGATGCCGCGCTGTCCAACGTCAGCCTCGCCGAGCGCGCCTACCGCATCCGGCGCAACGCGCTCCGCATGGGCGAGGTCCAGGGCCAGGGCTTTTAAGGTTTTTCGGGGGGACCCAAGGCGCTACGGCGTCGCCGAGAAGTCCTGGCGGTGTCGTATTTCCACGCCCTCGCCTACCGGGCCGAGGACCCGCATTGGGAGGGGCGCGACCGGTTCCTCCTGTCGATCGGCCATTACGCCATCGCGCTCTACGCGGCGCTGATCGAGGCCGGCATCCTGCCCGAGGAGGAGCTCGAAAGCTACGGCTCGGACGGGAGCCGCCTGCCCATGTCGGGCATGGCCTCCTACACGCCCGGCATGGAGATCACCGGCGGCTCGCTGGGCCAGGGGCTCGGCATCGCGGTGGGCATGTGCCTTGGCCTCAAGCGCAAGCGGTCCGGCGCCTTCGTCTACGACCTGCTCTCCGACGGCGAACTCAACGAGGGGTCGACCTGGGAGGCGGCGATGAGCGCCTCGCACTGGAAGCTCGACAATCTGATCGCCCTCGTCGACGTCAACGACCAGCAGGCCGACGGCGCCTCCTCGGGCGTGCTCGGCTTCGAGCCGCTCGCCGATCGCTGGCGAGCCTTCGGCTGGCAGGCCTGGCGCGTCGACGGCAACGACATCGGGGCGCTGCGCTCCGCCTTCGACGCGGCCCGCGCCTCGACCGCGCACGCAGCCGAGGGTGCTCGTCTGCGACACGCTGATGGGGCGCGGCGTGCCCTTCCTCGAGGCGCGGGACAAGACGCACTTCATCCGCGTCGACGCCGACGAATGGGGCAAGGCCCTCGACGAGCTCGACGCCGGGAGGCCCGCATGAGCGCCGCCGCCGCCAAGCCGCGGCTCACCACCTCGGCCATGATCGCCTCCCTCGCCGAGGCGGGCCAATAATATGTATCGCGCACCGCGCCCAGCGCCCTTCCGGCACACGCGCTCGTGAAGCTCGCCGCCGCGCGGCCCGACGTCGTCGGGCTGACGGCCGACCTCGCCAAATACACGGACCTCCACGTCTTCGCGCAGGCCCATCCCGACCGGTTCTACCAGATGGGCATGGCCGAGCAGCTTCTGATGAGCGCCGCGGCGGGCCTGGCGCGCGAGGGCTTCATGCCCTTCGCCACGACCTATGCGGTCTTCGCCTCGCGCCGCGCCTACGACTTCATCTGCATGGCCATCGCGGAGGAGAACCTTCCCGTGAAGATCGTCTGCGGCCTGCCCGGCCTCACGACGGGTTACGGGCCGAGCCACCAGGCGACGGAGGACGTCGCCATCTTCCGCGGCCTGCCCAACCTGACGATCGTCGACCCCTGCGACGCGATCGACATCGCGGGCGCGGTGCCCGAGATCGCCGCCCATCCGGGGCCGGTCTACATGCGGCTCTTGCGCGGCAACGTGCCCCTGGTGCTCGACGATTACGACTACACGTTCCGGCTCGGCCGCGCCGCCCTGCTGCGCGACGGCGCCGAGGTGCTGATCGTCTCGTCGGGCTTCATGACCATGCGGGCGCTCGAGGCCGCGGCGGCGCTCGAAGCCGACGGGATCGGCGCCGCGGTGCTGCACAGCCCGACCATCAAGCCGCTCGACGAAGCCGCGATCCTGCGCGAGGCCGGCCGCTCCGGGCGGCTCGTCGTGGTGGCCGAGAACCATTCCGTCGTGGGCGGGCTCGGCGAGGCGGTGGCGAGCCTCCTCATGCGCCACCGCGTCTCGCCCGTCTTCCGGCAGGTCGGCCTGCCGGACGCGTTCCTGGCCGCCGGCGCCCTGCCCACGCTGCATGAGCGCTACGGCATCTCGACCGCCGCCATGACGGCCCGCGATCAAGCAGCTGGCTCGCCGAATGAGCGCCCCCGTCGAGACGGTCGGGCTTCGTCGGTCCTCGGCGCCATGGGACGGCCCCATGGCTCGGCGAAATTCGGTCGGGCGCGGCTTCACCGGTCCGGGGCTTCACGACGTGAGCCAGGCCGGCCGCGGACGCGCTCGCGGCGGCGGGGGGCCAGCCCGTCGCCTCGGCCGCCGACGGCCGCGTCGGGCGCCGTCGCGCTCGTCATGATGGTGGTTCAACGCCGATCAGGCACAGCGCGGTTGCTGTTCGGCGCGGGGGCGGTCGACAAGCCCTGCGCCCCGGGCGGCTTCGTCGTGCTGACGGCGACCTGCCCGCCCGGCGCCGTGGCGGAGATCGCGGAGCGCGTGGCAGCCGCGGGCCGGCACCTCGTCGACGCGCCGGTGTCGGGCGGCGTCGCCGGCGCGACGGCGGCCTCGCTCACCATCATGGCGGCGGCGCCGGCCGAGCCACGTCGCCGCGGTCGCGCCCGTGCCTCGACGACGCTCGGCTCTCCAAGGTGGTCCACGTCGGCGCCCGCCCTGGCCACGGGCGCGGGTGTGGTCACAAGGACCCGTGAAACCAGCTCCTCTGCGGCGTCCACATCGCCGCCGCCGCCGAGGCGCTTGGCGCTCGCCGGCAAGGTCGGGCCGTTCGACCGGGGCGTGATGCTCGACATCGTCTGCGGCTCGGCCGCGTCGAGCTGGATGCTGAAGGACCGCGGACCGCGTATGCTCGAGACCGATCCGGCCGTGACGAGCGCGGTCGACATCTTCGTCAAGGACCTCGGCATCGTGCTCGAAAGCGGGGCCGGAGACGCCAAGGCGGCGCTGCCGCATCTGCGGCCCTGGCCCACCAGCTCTTCCTGTCGCGCCTCCGGCCAGGGGCACGGCCAGGCCGGATGACAGCCAGATCATCCGTGACCTACGACGGCGCTGAACGGCGCCTGAGGAGTGCCAGGGGCCGCGACGACCACCGCGGGTCGATGCGACCGCAACAGGGAGGACCCAAACCATGACGACCCGAACGGCATCGCCGTCTCTGACCCGCCGCACGCTGCTGGCGGGCGCCGCCTCGGTGCCCATGATCACGCTGCTCTCGCGCCGCGGTTCGGCGGCCGAGTTCACCTACAAGTTCGCCACCGGCCAGGACCCGAGCCACCCCGTGAACCGGCGGGCCGGCGAGGCCCTCGACCGCATCCGCGCGGCGTCCGGCGGACGGCTCGACATGAAGCTGTTCCCGGCGAACCAGCTCGGCTCCGACACGGACCTCCTGAGCCAGGTCCGGTCGGGCGGCGTCGAGTTCTTCAACCTCGCCACCTCCATCCTCAACACGCTCGTGCCGGCGGCGGGCCTCGTCAACATCGGCTTCGCCTTCAAGGATTACGGCGACGTCTGGAAGGCGGTCGACGGGCCGCTCGGCCAGTACATCGCCGGACAGATCGCCAAGGTCGGCCTCGTCTCGGTCACGCCGCTGTGGAACAACGGCTTCCGCCAGATCACCTCCTCGACGCGGGACATCCTGTCGCCGGCCGACCTCAAGGGGTTCAAGATGCGGGTGCCCCCGGCCCCGATCCTGACCTCGCTGTTCCAGGCGCTCGGCGCCTCGCCGACGCCGATCAACTTCAACGAACTCTATTCCGCGCTGCAGACCAAGGTCGTCGAGGGCCAGGAGAACCCCCTCGCCATCATCGCGACCACCAAGCTCTACGAGGTGCAGAAGTCGCTGAGCATGACGAGCCACGTCTGGGACGGCTACCAGATCCTCGGCAACCGCCGCGCCTGGGAGCGGCTGCCCGCGGACCTCAAGGAGATCGTGCAGCGCGAGCTCGCCGCCGCGGGCCAGCAGGAGCGCCAGGACATCGTCAAGCTCAGCGACAGCCTGCGCCAGGACCTCGCCGCCAAGGGCATGCTGGTGTTCCACACGACGTCGACCGGTCCATAGTTCCAGGACCTGCTGAAGACCACGAGCTACTACAAGGACTGGCGAACGAAGTTCGGCGACGAGGCCTGGAAGGTGCTCGAGTCGACGGCGGGGAGCCTCACCTGATGGCGGCCGTGACCGCGGCGGCGGTCCCCCGGGAGGGCCGCGCGGTCGCGGCGCTCGCCGAACGGCTGCTGCTCCGGGTGATGGAGGGGCTGGCGGCCGCGCTGGTGGTCTGCGAGACCATCATCCTGCTGATGGGCGTCGTGTCGCGCTTCGTCCTCGACCGGCCGCTGATCTGGAGCGACGAGCTCGCCTCGCTCCTGTTCCTGTGGCTCGCCATGATCGGTTCCGCCATCGCCCTGTCCCGGGGGGCGCACATGCGCACTCTCCAAACCGTGGACCGGCCATGATGTCCCGCACCTGGCAGCAGGCGCTTGGCTCGGCTCGAAGCGCTGGCGACCGTGCTGCCGCTCCTCGTCCTCGCCCTGCTGTTCGGGCCGGCGCGGGACTATGTGGAGGACCAGAGCTTCATCGAGACGCCGGCCCTGAGCTGGCCGGGATCGGTGCGGGCCTATGCCATGCTGGTCGGCATCGCTCTCATGCTGGCGATCGCGGCGCTGCGCCTCCTGCGTCAGGGATGGCGCGAGGCGGCGCGGTCCGGCCTCGCGCTCGGCGCCCTCGCCCTGGCGCTCTGGGCCGCCGCCCCGGGCCTGACGGCGATCGGCAACTGGCACCTCCTCTTCTTCTTCGTGCTTGCTCGTCGGCGGACGCGGGGTCCCTGCTCGGCGTGCCGATCGCGTTCGCCTTCGGCCCTCGCCACGATCGCCTACTCCTCACACACCGCGAACGACGCCCCTCTACGGTGGTGGTGGGCCGGCTCGACGAGGGGGATGAGCTCGCTGATCCTGCTCGCCGTGCCGCTCTTCGTGCTGCTCGGCCTGCTCGTCGAGGCCACCGGCATGGCCCGCGCCATGGTGGCCTTCCTGGCGGCGCTGATCGGCCACGTGCGCGGCGGCCTGTCCTACGTGCTGCTCTGCGGCATGCTGCTCGTCTCCGGCATCTCGGGCTCCAAGGCGGCCGACATGGCGGCGGTGGCCCCCGTGCTGTTCCCCGAGATGAAGCGCCGCGGCCTCGACGAGGGCGAGATGGTGTCGCTGCTGGCGGCCTCGGGTGCCATGGCGGAGACCATCCCGCCCTCGCTGGTGCTGATCGCCATCGCCTCCGTGACGGCGGCGTGTCGATCTCGGCGCTTCACTTCACCGGCGGCGCTCCTGCCCGGCGTGGTGCTGGCCATCGCGCGCTGGCGGTCCTGGCGCGGCACCGCACCCACGAGGCACCGACCGCCCGGGCGCCGCTCGCGCTCGTGGGCCGGACCTTCCTGGTGGGCCTGCCGGCGCTGGTCCTGCCGGTGCTGATCCGCACCGCCGTGGTGGAGGGCGTCGCCACCGCCACCGAAGTGTCCACCATCGGCATCGCCTACTGCCTCGTCGTCGGCGTGCTGGTCTACCGCCAGTTCGACTGGCGGCGCGCCTTTCCCATGCTGGTCGACACCGCGACCCTGTCGGGCGCGATCCTGTTCATCATCGGCGCCGCGACCGCGATGGCCTGGGCGCTGACCCAGTCCGGCTTCTCGCATGCCCTGGCCCAGACCATGGCATCCGTGCCGGGCGGGCAATGGGGATTCCTGGCCGTCTCGGTCCTGGCCTTCATCGTGCTCGGCAGCGTGCTCGAAGGCATCCCCGCCATGGTGCTGTTCGGCCCCCTCCTGTTCCCGATCGCGCGCGAACTCGGCGTCAACGAGGTGCATTATGCCGTCGTCATCATCCTGGCGATGGGCATCGGCCTCTTCGCCCCGCCCTTCGGCCTCGGCTATTACACCGCCTGCACGATCGGCAAGGTGCATCCCGACGTCGCCCTGCGCAAGATCTGGCCCTACCTCGGCGTGCTGACGCTGAGCCTCCTGCTGCTCGCCGCCGTGCCGTGGTTCTCGACGGGGTTCCTGCCCTGACCCCGCGATCGCCCGGCCGGTCCCGCCCGATCCATCGCACCGACTCGAGGAACGACAGCCCATGAACCGCGTGATCGACGATCCCGAAGAGGTCGCCGAGGATTTCCTCCGGGGCGTGCTGCTCGCCCGGCCCGACCTCCTCGCCGCCACCGACCATCCCCGCGTGCTGCGCCGCGCCGGCGCGATGGAGCCCAGGGTCGGCGTCGTGACGGGCGGCGGGTCGGGCCATGAGCCGGCCTTCGTGGGCTACATCGGGCCGGGGCTGGTCGACGCGGTGGCGGTCGGCGAGGTCTTCGCCTCTCCGACGGCCAAGAGCTTCCACGCCGCCTTCCGGGCGGCGGACCGGGGCCGCGGCGTCGCTTGCCTTTACGGCAACTACGCCGGCGACAACATGAACGTGAGGATGGCCGCCAAGCTCGCCGCCAAGGACGGGATCACGGTCGCGACCGTCGTGGCCGACGACGACGTGGCCTCGGCGCCGCCCGAGGAGCGGGCCAGCCGCCGCGGCGTGGCGGGCGAGATCCTGATGTGGAAAGTGGGGGGCGCCCGCGCCGCCGAGGGCGGCACGCTCGACGAGGTGGCGGCGGCCGCCCAGCACGCGCTCGACAACACGCGCTCGGTCGGCATCGGCCTGTCGGCCTGCACCATCCCGGCCAACGGCAGGCCCAATTTCGCCATCGCGGACGGCACCATGGAGGTCGGCATCGGCCACCACGGCGAGCCGGGCGTCGCGGTCCTGCCCACCGCGCGCGCCGCCGAGATGGCGGAGATCATGGTGGGGCGGATCGTCGCCGACCTGCCCTTCCGCGCGGGCGATGCCGTCACGGTGCTGATCTCGGGGCTCGGCGCCACGCCCCTGATGGAACTCTACCTGCTCTACGGCCGCGTCGAGGCCGCCCTGCGGGCCCGCGGCATCGCACCCGTGCGCCGGCTCGTCGGCAATTACTTCACCTCGCTCGAGATGAACGGCGTGTCGCTCACGCTGATGCGGATGGACGCGGAGCTGGAGCGCCTGATGGCCGCCCCCTGCACGTCGATCGGGCTCACGCAGCCGGAGGGTTGGTGATGGATGTCGTGCAGCTCGAAGCGGCCGGGCCGGTCGCCCGCGACCTCGCCGCGGCGGTGATCCGCGACAAGGACCGGCTCAGCGACCTCGACGGGGCGACCGGGGACGGCGACCACGGCGTCAACATGGCCAAGGGCTTCCGCCTGGCGGGCGCGAAGCTCGACGCGCTCGGCGCGTTCGACCTCGCCACCGGCTTTTCGACGATCGGCGACACCCTGCGCGGGGATATCGGCGGCGCGATGGGACCGCGCTACGGCACCTTCTTCACCGACATGGCGGACAGCCTCGCGGGGGCGCCGTCCCTGGACCGCGCCCGCTGCGCCGCCATGCTGCGGGCCGGGCTCGACGCCGTGCGCGGGCTCGGCGACGCCGCCCCGGGCGACAAGACGCTGGTCGACGTGCTGCAGCCCGCCGTCGCGGCCTTCGACGCCGCCGCGGCCCGCGGCGAAGCTTTCGCGGCCTGCCTCGACGCGCTGAAACGCGCCGCCGCCGACGGCCTCGAAGCGACGCGCGGCATGGTGGCCCGCCGCGGGCGGGCGGCGCGGCTCGGCGAAACGCTCCCGCGGGCACCTCGACGCGGGCGCAGCCTCCTGCGAACTCCTGCTGCGCACCCTCGCCGACGGCCTCGCGGCGCGACTGGAGGCGGGCGCGTGAGGCCGATCTCGATCTCGGCCGCGCCCTACGACGGCTATCCCTTCGCGCAGGTCTGCGACAGCCTCGCGGCCTGCGGGGCGCGCTTCGTCGAGCCGGCCTTCATCGTGGGCTATACGGAGCCCTTCGACGAGGGCGCCTTCACGCCGGCCCGGGCTCGCGCCGACCGGGCGGCCCTCGAGGCGAGCGGCCTCCGCTGCCACGCCTTCTCCTCCCATATCGACCTCGGCCGGGAGGATGCCCTGTCGGTGTTCCGGGGCCGGATGGACTTCGCCGCCGCGCTCGGCGCCCGTGTCATCAACACCAACGCCGCCGAGCGCAGCCGCGAGGCGCGTTTCATGGCCAATATCGGCCCGCTGAACGACCATGCCGCGTCGCTCGGGCTCGTCATCGGCCTCGAGAACCCGGGTAACGGCGAGGACAACCTCGTGAACGACGCCGCCGAGGGGCTGGCGCTGGTGCGCGAACTCGCCCTGCCGGCCGTGCGGCTCCACTACGACCCCGGCAACACCGCCTCGCACCGGCCCGGCCGGATCGACGCCGCGGCCGACGCGGTCGCGGCTCTTCCGGGCTGCGCCCACGTCCACGTCAAGGACGTGCGCCGCGACGCCGCGGGCTGGCATTTCGTCGTGCCCGGGCAAGGCGACATCGACTGCGCCGCCGTCATGGCGGCCCTGGCGGGCCGCCCCGACCTGCCTTTCGCGGTCGAGCTGCCGCTCCGGATGCACCGGCGCCCGGACGCCCGGCCGGTGCGCGCGCCCGACCCCATCGCCCTGCCGGTCATCGAAGCCGCCGTGAAGGCGTGCCTGGCCTTCGTGGCGGGATGGTGCGACGCCTGAAGCGAACCCGCCTCCGACCCTGCGCCGATCCCGTCGCCCCACGGCGCAGCGCCCGAGGCCGCGGCGCCGGGCGTGCACCGGGCCGGAGCAGGGGCGATGCGGACGGCCGGCGGGCCGGGCGCCCCAACCGCCTCTGTTCGAAATGCCGGTCACGCTCGCGCCCGGCCCCGGCGCGCGGAAAGGAACCCCGGATCAGGCCAGCTTGTTGGTGAGCCTGTTCAAGCCTCGACCGGCCCCTCGGCCGGCGAGGAGCGCTCGAGACGGGCGACAGGGGAGTGACGACGCCATGGACTATCGCCAGCTCGGAAAATCCGGCCTTCTCGTCTCGGACGCTCACCATGGGAACCATGACGTTCGGCGGCCGCGGCGCGATGGGCAAGGTCGGCGCCACGGATCTGGCCGGCGCCCGCCGGCAGATCGCGATGTGCGCCGAGGACCGGCGTCAACCTGATCGGACACCGCCGACATCTACTCCACGGGCCTGTCCGAGGAGATCGTCGGCGAGGCGATCGCGGGACGCGACGATCTGCTGGTCGCCAGCAAGGTGCGCTTCCCCATGGGCGAGGGCAAGAACGACCGCGGCCTGTCGCGCCACCACATCCTGCGCGGCTGCGAGGCGAGCCTCCGGCGCCTGAAGCGCGACGTCATCGACCTCTACCAGCTCCACGAGTGGGACGGCCTCACGCCGGTACAGGAGATGCTGGAAGCCCTCGACCTGCTGCAGCGTCAGGGCAAGGTGCGCTACGTCGGCTGCTCGAACTTCTCCGGCTGGCACATCATGAAGGCGCTCGGCATCGCCGAGCGCGAGCGCCTGCCGCGGTTCGTGAGCCAGCAGATCCATTACACGCTGCAGGCGCGCGAGGCCGAACAGGAACTCGTGCCGATCGCGCTGGATCAGGGGCTCGGGATCCTGGTGTGGAGCCCTCTGGCCGGCGGCCTGCTGTCCGGCAAGTACAGGCGCGGCCAGCCCCAGCCGGAGGGCCGCATGCTCAACGCGTGGAAGGAGCCGCCGGTCCACGACGAGGGCAAGCTCTACGACATCGTCGATGCCGTGGTGGCGGTCGCGGAGGGGCGGGGCGTGCCGGCCGCCCAGGTCGCGCTGGCGTGGCTGCTGGGCCGGCCCCGGCGTGACCTCGGTCATCGTCGGCGCCCGCACGGACGAGCAGCTCGAGGCCAACCTCGGTGCGGCGGAACTCGTGCTCTCGGCCGATGAAAGGGCAAGCCTCGACGCCGCCAGCGCCGTGCCGCTGGCCTACCCCTACTGGCACCAGGCGCAAACGGCCGCCGATCGCCTGGGCCCGGCCGACCTGACCCTGATCGGTCCCCACCTGAAACCGGCCTGATCCGGTTTCCGGCTGATCGGTTCGGCCCCTTGCCCGCTCATCCCCGCGCAGGCAAGGATCCGGCAAACCCTGTCGGGCTAAAAAGCCGGCCCGCCTCCTGTCCCGGGCCGGGGAGGGCCGTGACGGTTTGGACGGCTTTGGGGCCGCCATCTCGCGCTGGACCTTCGCCTGCGCGGGGAAGAGCGGCGAGTGAAGCCAGAGCCGATCAGCCGGAGGCAGTGTCAGCAGACTGAGCCGTCGACCGGAACATCCAAGAGAGGCTGACCGGAACTGTTTTTGTAGATCACGTGGAGCTTGAGTCCTGACTTGATGTCATCCCCGAATTGACCACAGAACCAGCCCTGCGTGATGCCGCGAAATTGATAGTCCTGTCGCCGGATCCGATCGATCAGCGCGGTGCTTTCGATGATCTCGGTGACCTGAACTTCGTCGCCCCGAACGGTCGTGGCCTCGTATCTGACCTCGCCGTTCGTCTGGTCTTTCGATATCGCTGTCGCAATCCGCCGCGCGAAATCCTGCGTGGTCGAAGCCGTGGTCCGTCGATCGGACCCGCCCGGGCGCGAGGTCGAGGCGCATGATCGATCGGTAACGGTGAAATCGAACGAGCCTGAGCCGCCCGGTCCAGCCACCACGTAATGGAACACGACCCCCTTCTGCAGGAATGGAACGCGTTCGGGCTTGCAGATGAAGCGGATCATGCCGCTCTCGTAGCCGACACGATCGGCGGAAATGTCGGCAAACGCGCCTTCGCTCCGCAGCGACGTGCGAAGTTCCACGATATTGCCGTGCGAGCTGACCTCCTGGGTGATGGGAGCATCGGCTGATCCGGTGGGAGTGGTCGCCGCGATCGTCGCCGCGATCCTCCGCGCGAGCTGCTCCGAACCGGCAGGAGGGCTCGCCTCCTGCGCCACGACCGGGCCCGCGGTGGAGATCGAGACGATCAAGACGGAAACGACGCCTCTCGAACGGGCGAGCGCTCTGGGGTGTCTCTGAGTGCCGGGGTCCCACACTGGATCCATCCTCGCGTCTCGTGCCGCCTGCGACAACGGCGCCAGCGCCTGAACGGTCCACCGCGCGGTGCGATCCGCCGTTCCGCGGTGGTCCGCGCGCCTCGGCGGGCGCCTGCCCTGGTCCGGAGCGGATCTTCGCCGTCGAGCCCGGACGGCAGGCGGGAAGGCCCAAGGGTCGGTCGCGATCGGTCCTTGCGGCCGCCGGCGACTCGGTCCAGCGTCGCGGCGGCTCGGGGCCGGGAGCGACGCGGGACGCCATGGTGAAACGGATCTTGCGCGACGGTCCTCTCGTCTGGCGCGACGTGGCGGCGGTGGCCGAAGGGGCGGAGCTGGCGTTGTCGACGGCGGCCTGGGCGGGGATCGCGGCCGCGGCGCGCGTCGTCGCCGCGATCGCGGAACACGGTCCGCGCGCCTACGGGGTCAATACCGGCGTCGGCGCCCTCTGCGACACGCTGGTGCCGCGCGACCAGCAGGCGCGCCTGTCGCGCAACCTGCTGATGAGCCATGCCGCGGGCGTCGCCGAGCCGCTGCCCGATGCCGAGGTCCGCGCCATCGTGGCGGCGCAGGTCAACAATTACGCGCACGGCCGCTCGGGCCTGCGGGTCGAGACCGTGGAAGCGCTGCTGGCCCTGCTGGCCGGCGCCTGCTGCCCCGAAGTGCCGTCGCGCGGTTCGGTCGGCTACCTGACCCATATGGCCCATATCGGCCTCGTCCTGATCGGCGAGGGCCGGGCGCGCGTCGGCGGCCGCCGGCTCGACGGCGCCGACGCCCTGGCGGCCATCGGCCGGCAGCCGCTCCGGCTCGTCGCCAAGGAGGGCCTCAGCCTCGTCAACGGCACGCCCTGCTCGACGGGCCCTCGCCTGCCTGGCGCTCCGGCGGATCGAGCGCCTCGTCGCGGGCGCCCGATGCCGTCGCGGCCTTGACGCTGGAAGCGCTCGGCGCCGGCCTCGCCGCCTTCGACGCCGACGTGCTCGCGGTTCGCCGCTCGCCCGGCCTGCAGGAGAGCGGCGCGGCGCTGCGGGCGCGCCTCGCCGGCAGCGGCGCCCTCGACCGCGGCGGTCGCCTGCAGGACGCGCTGAGCCTGCGGGCCGTGCCGCAGGTCCACGGTGCCGTGCGGGACGCCTGGGCGGCGGCGGCCGTCGTGGTGGACCGCGAACTCGCCTCCGTCACCGACAATCCCATCGTGTCGGGCACGCCCGAGGCGCCCGTCGTGCAGTCCGAAGCCCATGCGGTCGCGCCCGCCCTCGCCCTGGCGCTCGACGGGCTCGGCATCGCGGCGGCGGCGCTCGCCGCCATGGCGGAGCGCCGGCTCGACCGCCTGCTCAACCCCTCCGTGAGCGGCCTGCCGCCCTTCCTGAGCGCCGATCCCGGCACCGGCTCCGGCTACATGATCGCGCAATATACCTCGGCCGCGCTCGTGGCCGAGAACCGGCGCCTCGCGGCCCCCGCCAGCCTCGACGGCGGCATCACCTCGGCGCTGCAGGAGGACGTGCTCGCCCATCCGACCGCCGCCGCCACCAAGCTGCTCGCCATCGTCGACAATGCCGAGCGGATCCTCGGGATCGAGCTCATGGCCGGGGCCGATGCCCACGACCTCGCGGGGCGGTCCGACTGGGCGCCGGGCACCGCCGCCCTGCTGGCCCAGGTTCGCGCCGCCGCGCGCCCCTACGCGGACGATCGCCCGCTCGCCGGCCACCTCGCCCTCGGACGGGACCTCGTCCGGGCCGGGCTCGCGCCCGTGCCCTGAGGAACACCTCGCGGCCGGGAGCGCCCGATATCGGCGGGCGGCATCGGCCCGCCGAGCAGGTCTCAGCCCGCCGCGGTCGCCGGGAACCGGTCGCGCCAGTGGCGCGCGATGGCCTCGCGCGAGGCGATCCAGACGCCCTCGCGGGCCTGGACATGGTCGATCAGCCGCGCCAGGGCGCCGATGCGCCCCGGCCGGCCGATGATGCGAGGGTGGAGCCTGATCGACATCATGCGGGGGCGCCCCTCGCAGCCGCACCGGTACAGCCAATCGAAGGCGTCGCGACAATAGCGGAAGAAGTCTTCGCCGGTCTCGAAACCCTGGCTGCGGTTCATCCGGCTGTCGTTGTTGTCGAAACTGTAGGGCAGGACGAGGTGCGGCCGGCCCGATACGCGCAGCCAGTAGGGCAGATCGTCGTTGTAGGCGTCGCTGTCGTAGAGGAACCCGCCGGCCTCGACGGCGAGCCGGCGCGTGGCCAGGCTGGGCCGCCCCGTGTACCAGCCCACCGGCCGGCGCCCGATCAACCGCGTCACCGTTTCGATGCAGCGCGCCATGTCGGCGCGCTCCACCGCCTCGGGCACGAACTGGTAGTCGATCCAGCGCTGCCCGTGGCAGGCGACCTCGACGCCCCAGTCGCGGAAGGCCGCCGCCACGGCGGGGTTGCGCTCGAGCGCCATGCCGACGGCGTAGACGGTGGCGTCGACCCCGCGCTCCCGCAGGAGCCGCATCACCGACCAGACCCCGACCCGGCTGCCGTATTCGAAATTCTGCTCGACGTTGGGGTTGCGCTCGCCCCGCCAGCGCCGCCGGCCGGTCCATGTCGGTGAGGGCGCTCTCGGAATGGGCGTCGCCGTGCAGCACGCTGTATTCGCCCCCCTCCTCGTAGTTCAGCACCAGCGAGACGGCGATCCTTGCGCCACCCGGCCAGGCGGGATCGGGCGGGTTCGCGCCGTAGCCGACGAGGTCGCGCGGATAGGGACTGGCGGTGTCGAACATCTTGGCCGGACTCCTGCATACGATCGCGGTCCGCGGCGCCATTGACGCTGCGGCTCCGCGGATGCTCACTTATCGGGCGGGCGGTCACGCGTAGAAGGACAGAGGTTCATCGGCGATGAAGCAGTTCAAGTCCATCGATGCGCTCAGGCGCGGCCTCGGCGCGGTCGAGAACGACCTCGTCGACGAACTCCTGGCCGGGCGGCTCGATCGCCGGTCCTTCCTGCGCCACGGCAGCGTCCTCGGCCTGTCGCTCCCGACGCTCGGCGGGCTCGCCGGCGCCGCCGGCCTCGTGGCGCCGCGGCGGGCGCTGGCGCAGGGCAAGCCGGGGGGCACCATCCGGGTCGCCATCGCGACCCCGGCGGGCGCGGTCGATCCCGTCACGGTGGCGGACGACGGCGGCCTCACCATGCTGATCCAGGCCGGCGAATTCCTCTGCGTCACGCAGGCCGATCTCACGCTGAAGCCCGCGCTGGCGACGAGCTGGAGCCACAACGACGATTCCTCCGTCTGGACCTTCAAGCTGCGGCCGGGCGTCAAGTTCATCAGCGGCGGCACGCTCAAGGCCGACGACGTGATCGCCACGATCGACCGCCTGGCCGACCCCGCCAACGCGTCGAACGCGCTCTCGGCCTTCAAGGGCATCCTGTCCAAGGGCGGCGCCCGGAAGGTCGACGACCTGACGGTGGCGTTCCACCTCGACGCGCCCTACGGCGCCTTCCCCTACGTGGTCTCGTCCGACAACTACAATTGCATCATCCTGCCCGCCAGCTACAAGGGCGACTACGAGAAGAACTGGGACGGCACGGGTCCCTTCAAGCTCGACAAGTTCACCCCCAAGGTCGGGGCGAGCTTCGTGCGCAACCCGGACTACTGGGGCGAGAAGGCCCTGCCGGACCGGACGGAATTCACCTATTTCGACGCCCTGCAGCCGCGTATCCTGGCCCTGCAGGGCGGCCAGGTCGATCTGATCGACCAGCTGCCGGTGATCGGCGGCCAGGCCCTGCTCAACGATCCCAACGTCACCATCATCCGCGAGAAGAGCACCGCGCACCAGCAGGTCCACATGCGCTGCGACACGGGCCCCTTCGCCGACAAGCGCGTGCGCCGCGCCATGGCGCTGACCCTCGACCGGCAGAAGCTCGTGGCCGGCCTGCTGCGCGGCTACGGCGAGATCGGCAACGATACGCCCTTCGCCACCGTCTACCCCTCGGCCGCCCCCACGATCGCGCAGCGCAAGCAGGACATCGCCGAGGCCAAGCAGCTCCTCGAGGCGGCGGGCGTCGGCAAGGGCTTCAAGGTCGCCCTCACCACCGAGACCTATCTCGAGATCCCGCAATATGCGGTGCTGCTGCAGAACTTCGCCCGGGCCGTCGGTATCGACATCGACCTCAAGATCGAATCGCAGGACGCCTATTACGGCAAGGCGGTCTTCGGCCAGTCGGATTGGCTCGACAGCACCATGGGCATCACGGATTACGGCCATCGCGGCGTGCCCAACGTGTTCCTGCGCGCGCCGCTGCTCAGCGACGGGTCCTGGAACGCGGCCCATTTCAAGAACAAGGACTACGACGCCCTCGTGGACCAGTTCGGGCGGACGGCGGACGTCGGGGGCCAGCGCGACATCGCCGCCAAGATCGAGACGCTGCTGCTGGACGAGACGCCGGTGCTGTTCGGCTATTTCTTCGACTACCTCGTGCCGGTCCGGAAGGGCCTCGCCGGCATCCCGCCGATCCCCAACCGCCTCTTCCTCGACCGGGCGGGCTTCGCCTGAGGCGGCCGGGG
This sequence comes from Melastoma dodecandrum, assembly GCA_029817715.1. Taxonomy (NCBI): domain Eukaryota; kingdom Viridiplantae; phylum Streptophyta; class Magnoliopsida; order Myrtales; family Melastomataceae; genus Melastoma; species Melastoma dodecandrum. The sequence goes on from JARUPY010000156.1 coordinate 17,371, forward strand.
CCGTGCTCGGGCTCCTGCTGCGTCGTCTGCCCTACGCCGCCGTGACGCTGTTCATCCTCAGCCTGCTCGTCTTCGCGGGCGGGCAGCTCCTGCCCGGCGACGTCGGCCGCGCCGTCCTGGGTCCGCTCGCCGACCCGCGCGCCGTCGCGGCCCTGAACCACCAGCTCGGGGCCGATCGGCCGGCGCTGGTGCAGTACGGCGAGTGGATCACCCGCTTCGTGCGGGGCGACATGAGCCAGTCCTTCGCCTTCCGGGCGCCGGTCGCGCCCTTCGTCGGGGCGGCGCTGTGGAACTCGCTCAAGCTCGGCGGCGTGGCCTTCGCGCTGGTGGTGCCGCTCGGCATCCTCGGCGGCGTCGCGGCGGCGCTGAACCGCGGCCGCATCCTCGACCGCGCCATCGTGCTGGTCGGCCTGTCGGCCACCGTCGTTCCGGAATTCGTCTCCGGCATCGTGCTGATCCTGGTCTTCGGCATCGGCCTCAAGCTGTTCCCCATCTCGGCCACGCCGCCGCCGGGCGCGGGCGCCGCGACGCAGCTCTACTATCTCGTCCTGCCCGCCATCCCGCTCGTCTTCATCGTCTTCGGCTACATCGCCCGCATGGCGCGGGCCGGCACCGCCGAGGCGCTCGACAGCGACTACGCCCGCACCGCCGTGCTCAAGGGCCTGTCGCGGCGGGACGTCGTGGTGCGCCACGTGCTGCGCAACGCGCTCCTGCCCACCATCACGGTCGTGGCCTCGCAGACCGGCTACCTCGTGGGCGGCCTCGTCGTCATCGAGACGCTGTTCCACTACCAGGGCATCGGCAGCCTCATCTACACGGCGGCGCGCGGCCACGACTTTCCCATGCTGGAGGCCGGCATCATGACGGTCGGGGTCATCTACGTCCTGTCGACCCTCGCCGCCGACATGCTCCTCGTGGCCCTGAACCCGCGGATCCGGGCGTGAGCGCGCTCGGCCTGCCGGCGGCGGCGGCCCGGGGCACGGCGCCGCGCTTCGAGCGGCTCCGCCTGCTGCTGCGCTCGCCCTCCTTCCTCGTCGGGCTCGGCATCATCCTGTTCCGGGCGGGCTGCGCGCTCTTCGGCCGCCTCTTCGTCGACCCGCTGGCCGACGACATCCTCAACAGCCTGTCGCCGCCCTCGGCCGACCATTGGTTCGGCACCGACGAACTCGGGCGGGACATGTTCGCCCGCGTCATCGCGGGCTCGCGCGACATCCTCGTCGTGGCGCCGCTGGCGACGCTGCTCGGCATCGCGCTCGGCACGGCCCTCGGCCTCGTCATGGGCTTCTTCCCGGGCCTCGTCGACGACGTGCTGAGCCGCATCGTCGAGGCCGTGCTGGCGCTGCCCCTCCTGATCCTGGCGCTCCTGGCCCTGACGGCGCTCGGCGCCTCCAACGCCACCGTGGTGGCGGCGATCGGCCTCAGCTTCATGCCCATCGTGGCCCGCACGGTGCGGGCCGCCGTCATGACGGAGCGCAACCTCGACTACGTCGCGGCGGCGCGGCTGCGGGGGGAATCCGCCCTCTACCTCATGGGCTTCGAGATCCTGCCCAACATCCTGGCGCCCATCGTGGTGGAACTGACGGTGCGGCTCGGCTACGCCATCTTCACGGTGGCGACCCTGTCGTTCCTGGGCGTCGGCCTCCAGCCGCCCTCGCCCGACTGGGGCCTCGCCATCTCGGAGAATTACGCGCTGATCGGCGGCGGCTACTGGTGGACGGTGCTGTTCGACGCCCTCGCCATCGCGTCTCTGGTGATCGCCGTCAACCTCGTGGCCGACGGGCTGGCGGAGGTCGCCGAATGACGCTGCTGGCCGAGGCCGACCGGGACGGCGGCGGGACCGCGCCCGCCCCGAAGCCCGATGCGCTGCGCATCGCCGGCCTCGACGTGTCCTACCGGGTGCGCGGGCGCAGCCGGCCCGTGCTGCGCGGGCTCGACATCGCGATCCCGGCCGGCGGCACCTTCGGGCTCGTGGGCGAGTCCGGCTGCGGCAAGTCCACGGCCGCCATGGCGGCGATGCGCTACCTGCCGCGGAACGGCCGCATCGACGCGGGGCGCATCCTCGTCGGCGGCCGCGACGTCACGGCGCTGCCGGGCCCGGCGCTGCGCGACCTGCGCCGCCACAGCGTCTCGATGGTCTACCAGGACCCCGGCCGCGCGCTTAATCCCTCGATCCGCATCGGCGCCCAGGTGGCCGAAGTCTACCGGCTCGACGGCGCCGCCCCCGAGGAGGCCCGCGCCCGGGCGCTCGCCATGCTGGGCCGGGTGCGCATCGCCGATCCCGCCAGCGTCATGGAGCGCTACCCGCACCAGCTCTCGGGCGGCATGCAGCAGCGCGTCGTCATCGCCATGGCGCTGGCGGTGAAGCGCGAGCTCATCGTGCTCGACGAGCCCACCACGGGCCTCGACGCCACCGTCGAGGCCGAGGTGCTCGCCCTCGTCGAGGCGCTGCGGCGCGAGAACGGCACGGCGGTCCTGTTCATCGGCCACAACCTCGACGTCATCGCCCGCATGTGCGCCGAGGTGGGCGTCCTCTACGCGGGCCGCCTCGTCGAACAGGGGCCGACCCGGGCGGTGTTCGCGGAGCCCCGCCACCCCTACACGGTCGGGCTGCTGCGCTGCCTGCCGCGCCGCGGCCTCGACCGGCGGCGCGAGCGGCTCGACACCATCCCGGGCTTCCTGCCCACGGCCGCGACCGCGCCCGCCGGCTGTGTCTTCGCGCCCCGCTGCGGCCTCGCCCGCGACCTCTGCCGCACCGATCCGCCGCCGCTCATCCCGCTCGGCGAGGGCCGCGCGAGCCGCTGCCACTTCCACGCCGAGGCGCCCGACCTGCCCCGGCACGCGCCCGCCGAAGCGCCCGCGGCGCCGGTCGACCATGGCGCCGGCGCCCCGCTGCTCGCCGTCGAGAGCCTGAACATGACCTTCCGGCAGGGGCGCCATGCCGTCCAGGCCCTGCGGGACATCGAGCTTTCGGTCCGGCCCGGCGAGACGCTGGGGCTGGTGGGCGAGTCGGGGAGTGGGAAATCGACACTGGCCCGCATCCTGCTCGGCCCTCACGGTGCCGGACGCCGGCAGCCGCCTCGCGCTCGACGGGGAGGCGCTGCTGCCGCTCGGCCGGCGGCGCGACCTCGCCTCCGTGCAGATGGTCTTCCAGAACCCGGATTCGGCGCTCAACCGCGCCCATGCGATCGGGCGGATCATCGGCCGGGCCCTGGGCAAGCTCGCCGGCCTTAAGGGGGAGGCCCGGCGGGAGCGCATGCTGGCCCTCACCCGCGGCGTCCAGCTCGCCGACGCCTATCTCGCCGCCAAGCCCCGGCAGCTGTCGGGCGGCCTCAAGCAGCGCGTCGCCATCGCGCGCGCCTTCGCGGGGCGGCCCCGGCTCGTCGTCTGCGACGAGCCGACCTCGGCGCTCGACGTGTCGGTGCAGGCCGCCATCCTGAACCTCCTGGCCGACCTGTAGGCCGAGCAGGGGGTGAGCTACCTCTTCATCAGCCACGACCTCGCGGTGATGCGCTACGTGTCGGACAGGATCGCGGTGCTCTATCTCGGGCGGCTGATGGAGATCGGCCCGGCCGAACCGCGTCTTCGCCGGCCCCCACCACCCCTATACCGAGGTGTTGCTGTCGGCGACGCCCGGGCCGGACGGCGCGGTCAGGCGCGTCGCGCTGTCGGGCGAGATCCCGAGCGCCGTCGACCCGCCAGCGGGCTGCGTGTTCCACACCCGCTGCCCCCGCCGCATCGGGCCCGTCTGCGACACCGAGGAGCCGCCGCTGAGCCCGCGGGAGGAGGGCCACGCCATCCGCTGCCATCTCGCCTCGGCCGACCTCGGGCGCGAGGCCGCCCCGTGAGCGGCGGGCCGCCCTTCGACCTCGCGGTGCGGGGCGGGCGCGCCGTTCTGCCCGGCGGCGAGGCCGTGGTGGACATCGGCGTCCGCGACGGGCTCATCGCCGCCATCGGCCGCGACCTCGGCCCGGCGTCGCGCGACCTCGACGCGCGCGACCGCCTGGTGCTGCCCGGCGGGGTCGACACCCATTGCCACATGGACCAGCCGCCCTGGGACGGGATGGCGACGGCCGACGACCTCGCCAGCGGCACGCTGTCGGCGCTGTGCGGCGGCACCACCACGGTGGTGCCCTTCGCCATGCAGCTGCGCGGCACGTCGCTGGCCGCGGCGGCGGCCGACTACCGCGCCAAGGCCGCCGCCAAGGCCCATATCGACTATAATCTCCACCTCATCGTCGGCGACCCGACGCCGGAGGCCATCGGGCGCGACCTGCCGCGCCTCGCCGCCGAGGGCTGCACCTCCATCAAGGTCTACATGACCTACGAGGGGCTGAAGCTCGACGACGGCGAGCTGCTGCGGGTGCTCGACGCCGCCCGCGCCCTCGGCGTCCTCGCCATGGTCCATGCCGAGAACGACGCCTGCGTGCGGTGGCTGACCGAGAAGCTCGTCGGCGCCGGATTGACGGCGATGCGCCACCACGCCGTGTCCCGCCCGGCGCTCGGCGACCGCGAGGCCGCGTTCCGCGCCATCGCGCTGAGCGAGATCGTCGAGGTGCCGATCCTGGTCGCGCATGTCTCGGCCGCGGGCGTCGTCGAGGAGATCCGGCGGGCCCAGGCGCGCGGCGTGCCCATCCTGGCCGAAACCTGCCCGCAATACCTGTACCTGTCGTCGGCGGACCTCGACCGGCCGGGGCACGAAGGCGCCAAATGCGTCTGCACGCCGCCCCCGCGGACCGCCGCCGACCAGGCCGCCGTGCTGGAGGGGCTGCGCGACGGCACGCTGGCGGTCTTTTCCTCCGACCATTCCCCCTGGCTCTTCACCGACAAGCTGCGCCACGGCGGCGGCTTCCACACCGTGCCGAACGGCCTGCCCGGCATCGAGACGCGGCTCGCCCTCCTGTTCTCCGACGCCGTGGGGGGCGGGCACCTGTCCCTCGCCGATTTCGTCGAGCGCACCAGCACGGCGCCGGCCAGGATCTTCGGCCTCGCCCCCCGCAAGGGCCTGCTCGCCGTCGGGTCGGATGCCGACATCGTCCTGTGGGACCCGGAGCGCGCCGTCACCATCACCAATTCCATGCTGCACCACGCCAACGACCACACGCCCTACGAGGGGCGCGCCGTGCGGGGCTGGCCCGTGACCACGATCGCGGCCGGCGAGGTGCTCTGGCACGAGGGCCGGGTCACGTCACGCCCCGGCCGCGGCCGCTTTGTGCCGGCGGCTCGCCCGCTCCGGCCGGCGAAAGAACCGCAGAGCTGGATGCGGTAGGGTCCGAACTCAATCATCCTGGCCGTCCGGACAACTAGCTCCGACCCGCAGCAGCCGGTTCGCTCAGTTGGGTTTGGGTACACCCGAGGGGGACTGCCGCGGCCGGGCTGCGAGGGCCTGCCCAGAGTGGTTCGCTTTGGGTATACCCATAGCGCACCAATGCTCGCAAGATGGTGAAACATCGAACCCATAAGACGCACCTTGCAGATGTTGCAGTCACATCCGATGATGTACCGGTTCGAGGAGGATGGGCTTATGACTTTGGCTGGTCTGCTTATATTTGCCACTGCCTACTTGATGGCGACCGCCTCTCCCGGACCCGGCGTCGCTGCATTGGTGGCACGGGTGCTGGCGAAAGGCACCAGTGGGATTTCGGCTTTCATCGCCGGCTTCGTGCTTGGTGACCTGATCTGGTTTAGCACCGCCGCAACCGGATTAGCCGTGCTGGCGAAGACGTTCGCCGCCTTGTTCATAGCTATCAAGTACGCAGGTGCCGCCTATCTTCTGGTCCTCTCTTGGAAGCTCTGGACCTCGCCGGTCGAGGCCGTACAGCTTGGAACAGGCGCCCCGCGCGAAGGAGGATGGCGACTCTTTGTGGCTGGCCTGGTGCTGACCCTGAGCAACCCCAAGGTCATTGTCTTTTTCCTGGCTCTCCTGCCAACGGTGGTTCCTCTCGATCGATTGTCGCTGTCCGGGTTCGTGGAGATCGCGACACTGATGGTATTTATCCTGTCGGCCGTGCTCGCGTCCTATGCTGCTGCTGCAACACGCGCCCGCCGGCTGTTCACATCGCCGCTTTCTGTGCGACGCCTCAATCGCGGAACTGGCGTTGTTATGGCCGGCGCAGCGATTGCGGTCGCTACACGCTGACACACCATCGGCGAGGATGAGCTACTCACGAACCTACTTCGGCGCTAGCGTCGAGCCGTCAAAGACTGCTTCCTCTCCGAGGAATGCGCAACACCATACGGTTCTCTTGAGGTACATCCAAAGCGAACCGGCGCTTCCGAGAGCGAGGATCGCCCTTGCTCGTGCTACGACACAATCGGATCGATGTGGATCTCAGGGCACGCTGACCTCATGGCGATGGCGGTTCGACGATGAGCCAGTCCGATGAGGTCCTATGCGCCACTGACGGCGCGCACATTCCGCCCGCACTGGACGGCTCGTACCCCGTTCGATCCGGCAACCTTGTCCGGCCGCTCATCGACGGCACCCCTGCGTTTCGACGCATCGGCGACGCCGTCGAAGCCGCGAGGCAAAGCATCTGGGTGACCGTCGCCTTCTTCGCTTCCGACTTTCATTTCCCGGATGGTGGAGGTGCGTTCTTCGACGTGCTGGATAGGGCCGCCGCCCGTGGGATCGACGTCCGTGTCCTGTTCTGGCGGCCCAACCCTAAGAGCAGCGGCTATGGTCGCACCTTCCCGGGAACACCGGCCGATCACGCCGGGCTCGCCGCACGTCGAGCAGGTGTTCGCATCCGGTGGGACCGGGCGTCGAGGGCCTTCTGCCACCACCAGAAGAGCTGGCTCATCGACGCGGGGCGGCCAACCGAGACAGCTTTCGTGGGCGGGGTCAATCTCACCGCGGCCGCCCTGGGCTCGCCCGGCCACCGCGCGGGCGGCCGGCACGACCTCTACGTCGAGGTTCGCGGGCCATCGGCGACGGATGTGCACCACAACTTCGTCCAGCGCTGGAACGAAGCCAGCGAGCGGGCCGTGGAGGGCGGGGTCTGGCCGCCCGGGACGGGCTCGGCCGCGCTCATCTTCCCGTCTCGCACGTCCGCGCCGTGCGGGCCGAGCGTGGTTCAGATCCAGCGCATGGTGTGCCCGGGGCGCTATGCGGATGGGACCGCGACGCCACGCGGTCGGCCCTTCAGCATCGCCGGCGGCGAGCGGTCGATCCTCGAACAATACCGGGCGGCGATCGACGCTGCCCGCAGCACGATAATGATCGAGAACCAAGCCCTTCCGATCCCTGAGATCTCGAACCGGCTCGAAGCGGCGCTGGACCGCGGTGTGGAGATCGCGGTCCTCGTCCCAGCCACCCCGGAGGGGCATGTGCGTTCGGCGCGTCGCGACCCGGCCAGGGCAGCCCTGTTCGCCGGGATCGAGGCCCTGGGACGCCATGAGAACTTCCTGCTCGCCGGTCTCTTCGCCCCCGATGGAGGGAGCCGGGTCAGCATCTACGTGCACGCCAAGGCCATGCTCGTCGACGACGCCTGGGCGACGGTCGGCTCGTGCAACCTGCATTCAAATTCCCTTTCAGGCCACACCGAGATGAACGCCTCGGTCTGGGACGGGAACGTCGTGCGCGTGCTGCGGCGGCGCCTGTTGCAGGAGCACCTGGACGAGGACACGGGCCTCCTGGACAATCGCGCATCGCTGCGGCGCTATCGCGAGGTCGCCCGAGCGAATGCCCTCAAGAGGCGAGACGGGAGCTCGGATCTACAGGGCCTCGCCGTGGCCCTGGATCCCGCGATCTACGGCCGTTGACCAGTTTGGGGTACACATCAAAGAGACCACGGGGCTTGGCGACACGTGGTGGAAGACCGTCAATCCACGATGACAGCCGTTGCCTCGATCTCAACCCGTGCTGTATCCGGCGTCAACCCAACGACCTGAACCAGCGTGCTCGCCGGACGGATGCTGCCGAACGCCTCGCCATGCGCCCGCGCGATTGCATCTCGGAAGCCAAGAGCGGTCACGTACACCACGGTTCGTACTACGTGACGCGTTTGTGCGCCCGCCTCGGCCAGAGCGCCTTCGATTAGCCTGAGAATCGCGCACGCCTGAACGTAAGCGTCCCCTTCCAGGGCCTCGCCCCTTGCTGTAGTACCTGAGACATAGACGTGATCGTAGACCCGAGCGGCCCGCGAATAGCCGTAGGCTTCCTCAAAGGGGTATCCCGATCCAAAGTTGCAGCGTATCATCCTGGCCTCCGTTTGTTACGCAGCATAACTCCATCGACGGTCGTGCGTGGTCAAAAATGACCAACACCGACAGTGCATTTTGGGTATGCCCCAGGCGAACCGTCGTATCGGTTCGCTTTGGTCTCAAGACCCCCTATCCAAAACGAACTTTTCAAAACGCACCATCCAAAACGAACCGTTCGCTGGCCCTTTGCAGGCATACCGACGCTACTTAGTCGCCGCCTCTCGGCGACGCGGTCCGGCCTGTCGAGGGCGACGTCGGGTCGGTATCGGCAGGTCTGCAGTCAAGCTGATTGAATCCAGACCCTAGGGGCGAACGGGGCGGCGGGGGCGAGAGCCCGGCGCGTATCGTTTCAAGCGGCGAGGTCCGCAACCGCTTCCGCCAGCACACGGGTCGCGAGCGCAAAGTCCGCCATCTCCATCGCTTCGTCCGGGTTGTGACTGCCGTTCCGGTTCCGGACGAAGACCATGCCGGTCGGCACGCCCATGGCGGCGAAGATTGCGGCGTCGTGGCCGGCCCCGCTCGCCATGGCCTGGGGCGGCAGGCCCAACACCGCCATGCCGACCGCCAGCGCCCGCTGCAGCCCCTCGTCCATCGCTGCCGGCGGCGAGTAGGTGGCGTCGCCGAAGTCGAAGGCCACCCGGTACTCGGCTTCCACCGCCGCTGCATGGGCCCGCACCTCCGCCTCGAGCCCCTCCATCGTGAGGTCGGACACAGAGCGGATGTCGATGACGAAGCGCGTCTCCCCGGCGACCTTGCTCGGGCCATGTCGTTCCGGGTCGGTCGTGAACTCGCCCGTGGTCACGACGAGGTCCTCGCCCGCCGCTTCCCGCGCTCGCCAGGACAGGTCGACGCGGCCGAGGAGCGCGACGGAGGCCGCGACGGCGTCCTGCCTGTAGGCCCGGGGCAGCGCGCCCGAATGGCCCGTCGCGCCGAGGCAGCGGACGCGGCGGAGGCGCCGGCAGCCCCGGATGCCCGTCACCACCGCGACCGGCCTGTCGAGATGGACCAGCACCGGGGCCTGCTCGATGTGAAGCTCGAGATAGGCGGCGAGCCGAGCCGGGTCGAGCAGCCGGCGCCGCGCCCGGATCGCCCTCGGGTCGAACCCGCCGGCCGTCAGCGCCTCCTCCAGCGTCCGGCCGTCGTCGGAGCGGCGGACCGCCAGGCAGGCGGGATCGAGCAGGCCGAAGGCGCCGGCGCTGCCGATGTAGGGCACGTCGAACCAGGCCGACTCCTCGGCGCGGATCGCCATGACGGCGAGGTCGCGGCCCGGCGTGCGGCTGGCCCGTCGCCAGCCGGACAGGATCGCGAGCCCGGCCACGACCCCGGCGGCGCCGTCGAAGTTCCCGCCCTGCGCCACGGTGTCGAGATGGGAGCCGATCAGGACGCTCGCTGCCGCCCTGTCGCGGCCCGGCAGCGTCATCGTGAGGTTGCCGATGGCGTCGACCTGGATCTCGAGGCCCATGGACCGGGCGGCCGCGGAGGCGATATCGTGCCCCGCCTGCTCGCCCGGCCCGTAGCTGTCGCGCTCGATGCCGCGGCCGCGGCGCGTGCGGGCCGCCAGGGTGTCGAAGAGCTGTCCGGCGAGTGCGAGATCGGGCAGGGGAGTCACGGGCGCGTCCTCGGCGGCGGGTCGATCGGGGGGGAGGGTGGACGGCATGGGTCAGCTCGACGGCAGGGTTGCGGTGGTGACGGGTGCGAGTTCCGGCCTCGGCCGGGCCATCGCGCGGGCCTTCGCGGCCGAGGGCGCGGCGGTCTGCGTGGCGGACGTCGTCGAGGCGCCGCTCGAAGGCGGCGCGCCGACCGTGGACGAGATCGCGGCGGCCGGAGGCCGGGCCTTCTTCCGGCACACGGACGTGTCGCGCTGGGCCGACGTCGACGCGGCCGTCGGCGAGGCCGTGGCGCGCCACGGGCGGCTCGACATCATGGTCAACAACGCCGCCACCTTCTCGGGCACGGCGCTGCTCGACACCAGCGAGGAGCAATGGGCGAGCGTCATGGGCGTCAACATGACCGGCATGTACCACGGCTGCAAACGCGCCGTGGCGCAGATGATCGGCCAGGAGCCGCTCGGCGAGGCGCGCGGTCGCATCATCAACCTCGGGTCCCAGCAGGGCATCGTGACATCGCCGCGCGACTGCGCCTACGGCGTCAGCAAGGCCGGTGCCATCTACATCACGCGCCAGATCGCCGTGGATTACGCGGCGGACCTCATCGTGTGCAATTCCATCTCGCCCGGCAAGATCGTGACGGGCCGGCCCGGCATCGGGCTCGACCCGGCCCTCGTCGAGAACGCGCGGCGGCGCACGCCCTGGCCGCGCCTCGGCCGCCCCGAGGACATCGCCAACGCGGCCGTCTTCCTGGCCAGCGACAGGGCCAGCTTCATCACGGGGGCGAACCTCGTGGTGGACGGCGGCTGGCTGGCGGCCTGAACCGGAGATCCCCATGACCCTTCTCGTCACCGGGGCGACCGGCTTCGCCATGAGCGTTCTGGCGCGCGCCTGGCTCGACCGCGACCCCGCCGCCCGCGCCGTGGTGCTGGATCGCGCGCCGCCCGACACCGCCGCCCGCCGCTATTTCGCGCCCGTGGCGGACCGGCTGACGATCGTCACGGCCGACGTCACGAGGCCCGAGGACTGGCGGGACGTCCTCGACCGGCACGACATCCGCCACGTCGTCCACGGCGCCACCATCACGCCGATCTCGCGCGGCAGCGCCGCCGAGGCGGCGCGCGAGCCCGAGGCGGAACGCCCGGCCGAGATCATGGATGTCAACCTGATGGGCACCGTGCGCCTGCTCGACTGGGCGCGCGGCCGGCCGGGCCTCGTCCGCTTCCTCTACGCGAGTTCGGGCGCGGTCTATCGCCATCACGGCCCCGACACGCCGGGAGCGCCGCTCCCGGAGGACGGCTACGTGGCGCCCAAGACCCTCTACGGCACGTCCAAGCTCGCCTCCGAACTCGTCGTCGAGCGCTACGGCGCGCTGTTCGGCCTGTCGACGGTCTCGGCCCGCCTGTCCTCCGTCTACGGCCCGATGGACCGGGTCACGCGCTCGCGCGACTTCCGCCACCTGCCGAACCGCATCGCCCATCTGGCCCTGCAGCGTCCCGGACCCATCCGGGCCAACGCGCTCGACGGGATCGGCGACTACATCCATGCCGAGGACGCGGCGCGCGGCCTCCTGGCCCTGCTCGACGCGCCGCGGCTGCGCCATCCGGTCTACAATGTGGCGCTGGGGGAGCCCGTCAGCCTCGGCGAGATGATCGGCTGGGCCGGGGAGCGCGTGCCGGGCGTCTCGGCCGCGACGGCCCCGGCGGGCGAGGCGGACGTGCTGCAGGATTCGCCGTCGCGCGGCGGCATGTGGGGTCCCTACGACATCAGCCGCATCGTCGCCGAGACGGGCTGGCGCCCCCGCCCGATGCGCGAGGCCTTCCTGGACTACATGGGCTGGATCGAGACCGTGGAGGCCGGGCTCACGGGCCCGCCGGACGCGATCTGACGCCCGTCGTACGAGCGGCGGACGATCTCCACCTCCGCTCGGGCCGCCGCACCCGCGAGGCTTGGCAGGACGGCGGTTCGGGCTCAGATTGCGGAAAGACGGGGCGCGTGTCGGCGCGCCGTCCGACCGAAATGCTACGAGGGCCGGGCCTCCCGCGGGGCGATGGCCGCAGGGAGGGGAGGGGCCATGACGATCGCGCTCGGAAATGCGGGGAGCGTCGGCGTCGATGCGGGCCGCCTCGGCCGGATCGACGCGCTGATGCAGGGCTACGTCGACCGCGGCGTCTATTCCGGGATCGTCACCCTGGTGGCGCGGCGCGGCACCGTGGTGCAGGCCGGGACCTACGGCTGGAGCGACCGCGAGGCGAGCGCCCCGATGGCGGCCGACACGATCTTCCGCCTCTATTCGATGACGAAGCCGATCGTCTGCACCGCGCTGATGACGCTGGTCGAGGAGGGGCGTCTCACCCTCGTCGACCCCGTGGCGAGATACCTGCCCGCCTTCGCGGCCGTGAAGGTGCTGGCGGCCGACGGCAGCCTCGTCGATCCCGTCCGGCCCATGACGGTCGGCGATCTCATGGCCCATACCAGCGGCCTCACCTACCACTTCCTCGGCGATTCGCCCGTCTCCAAGATGTACGACGACGCCCTGGTCCTGCGCGCCGACGTCCCGCTGGCGGAGGCCATCGACGACCTCGCCCGCTTCCCCCTGGCGGCCCATCCCGGTTCGCGCTGGATCTACAGCGTCGGCATCGACGTCGCGGCGCGGGTGATCGAGGTCGTGGCGGGCCGCCCGCTCGGGGACGTGCTGCGGACGCGCCTGTTCGAGCCCCTGGGGATGGTCGACACCGGCTTCGGCGTGGCGGAGGGAGCGCGCGGCCGCCTCGCCGCCATGTACGGCCGCCCGGACCTCCTCCGCCCCGCCGTCACGTCGCCCGGCAGCCTCGCCGCCTGGGCGCAGGGGGAGAACAGCAGGGTCGACGTGTCCCGGACCTATCCGGTGGACCGGCCGGAGCTGTTCCAGCGGGGCGGGCACGGCCTCTTCGGCACGGCGGGCGACTACGTCCGTTTCGCCCAGATGCTGTGCGATGGCGGCACCCACGACGGGCGCCGCGTCATCGGCCGCAAGACGCTGGAGCTGATGCACGCGAACCGCATCCCGGCGGCGATCCTGCCGCTCGAGATCGGCGGGATCCCGCTCATGGGCTACGGCTTCGGGCTCGGCTCCCGCGTGCTGCTCGACGTCGCGGCCAGCGGCGCGCCGGGGTCCGTCGGCGAATTCGGCTGGTCGGGCGCCGCCAAGACGCATTACTGGGTCGACCCGCGCGAGCAGGTCGTCGCCGTCTTCCTGACGCAGTCGCTGATGAGCTTCGACGTGCCCGAGCTCGCCATGCGGGCGGTCCGTCTACCAAGCCCTGGACTGAGCGGTCGTGAATGCCCTTGCGGCGGACGGCGAGGGACGTTGTCCCAACCTTCGAAGGGTCGTCCAGGCACACGTTCGATCCATCGGCGACCCCCGAGGCGCCCGGCGGAGCGACCTGCCGCGGCGGGCCGGGGTCGAGACCCAGCCGGGCGGAGCCTCGCCCGACAGGATCGCGGTCCCGCTTCGGCGACGCGCTGGCAAAACCGCCGCACCGACCCATCTAGACCGTTGTCGGATGGTCCGGGTTACGAAGGTTTGCAAGGTTGTCGTCTGCCATGCTCGTCGCGGGAGCTGTGCCTCCCGTCTCGGATGACCGTTCGGGCGCGTGCGGCGATGGCGGATCGGCCGTGCGGCGCGTTCTGCCGGCCGGATGCCGTGTCGCTTCGGCAGGATGACCGATACCGCGCTCGATCTCGCGGCGCTTCCCGACCGGGACCGCTTCGACGCCTGGCGCGTGCTGACGACGCCGTTCTTCGACGTGCGCCTGCCGGAGGCGCCGCGGCGGCCGTTTCGGGGCGAGGTCTCGAGCGTCCTGCTCGGCGACGCCCTGCTGATCCGCTCCAGCGTGTCGGGCCAGCATTACGAGCGCGATGCCGCCCGGGTGCGGGCGGGCGAATGGGACCAGGTGGCCATCCAGCTCTATCGGGCGGGCGGCTTCGTCGGCGATTATGACGGGACCGAGGTGCTGGTCGAGGCCGGGGACATCAACGTCATCGACTTCACCCGGCCCTACCGCAAGCGCTCGAGCGACGAATCCGATCTCAACCTGATCGTACCGCGGAGCATGGCGGCCCGTTTCTACCCTGGGTTTCGCCCATGGTGCGGTGCACGCCGGGGCGGCGCAGGGCGCCGCCCTGGCGGCGACGCAGTTCTCCGCCCTGGCGGCGAACGGCGCCGATCTTTCGGCCGAGGAGGCCGGTGCCGGCGTCGAGGCACTGCTGATGCTGCTGGCGCGGTCGGACGTGAGGGCGGGGGGGCCGAGGGCGCGCGCCAGCCTGCGGGCGAGCGTCCGGCACCGGGCGGCCCGATACATCCGCTCGCGCCTGCTCGACCCTGACCTCGTCCCGGACCGGGTCTGCCGGGCGTGCCGCATCTCGCGGGCGACGCTGTTCCGCGCCTTCGCGGCCGATGGCGGGGTCGAGAATTACATCCGCACCGAACGGCTCAGCCTCGCGGCGCGGCGCCTGCGGGAAGATCCCGCGCTGCCGATCAGCGCCGTCGCGGATGCCTGCGGCTTCGCGGACCCGTCCCAGTTCGCCCGACAGTTCCGCCGCGCCTTCGACTGCTCGCCCTCGCAGGCGCGCTGGCGCGCCCGGGACGAGGACGCCACCCTCGGCGATCCGGGCTCCTGGCTGGCGAGCTTCCGGGCGCTGTCCGCCATCGAGCCCGACTGATCCGGTGCGCGGGCGCCGCCTCGCGCCTCGCCGTGGCGAGGAGCGCCGGCGACGAAATCACCCCGGAGAACGGTCCCGAGAGGCCGGGAGCGCGGCGCCGTGGCGGCACCGACGACGGCGAGGGCGCCGCCCCGCCCTCACCAGCAGCAGAAGCCGCCGTCGACCAGGAGATCGACGCCGGTGACGAAGGAGGCCGCCTCCGACAGCAGGAAGACCGCCGGCCCCACCATCTCGTCGACGCCGGCCATCCGGCCCATGGGGGTCTGCTCCTCGAAGAGCTTGGTCTGGTGCACCATCTCGGGGCGGGTGTTCATCGGCGTGGCGGTGTAGCCGGGGCTGATCGTGTTCACCCGGATGCCGCGGCCGACCCACTCCATCGCCAGCGACTTGGACATGTGGATGACGCCCGCCTTGGAGGCGTTGTAGTGGCACTGGGACAGGCCGCGGTTGACGATCACGCCCGACATCGAGGCGATGTTGACGATCGCGCCGCGCCCATGGGCCAGCATGGCGCGGGCTTCGGCCCGGCAGGACAGGAATACGCCCTTCAGGTTGATGTCCATCAGGGTCTGGTACTGGTCCTCTTCCATGTCCTCGGCGGGATTCGCATTGGCGATGCCCGCGGCATTGACGGCGAGCGTGAGGGCACCGAGCTCGGCTTCGGTCCGGGCGACCGCGTCGCCGAGCGCCTTGGCGTCGGTCACGTCCGCCGCGATCGAGAGGCTGCGCCGGCCGGCCGCGGCGATGAACGCCGCCGTCCGGGCCAGCCCGTCGTCCTCGCGCCGGTCGAGCAGGGCCACGTCGGCGCCGCATTGCGCGAGGCCCATCGCGATGCGCTGGCCGATGCCGCTGCCCGCGCCCGTCACGAGGGCGACGTTGCCGGCGAGATCGAAGAGTTTCGGGGCGTTGAGCGTGATGTCCTGCACGAGGTCCTCCTTCAGATGGTGGCGAGTTCCATGACCGAGACGTCGTTGGCCTCCGTCCGGTCGAGGATGCCGGCCTGCCGGCCCTGGGCGAGCACGACGATCCGGTTGGAGATGCCGAGCACCTCCTCGAGGTCGGAGCTGACGACGATCACGGCGACGCCCTGGGCCGCCAGCCCGACGATGATGTCGTAGATGCCCGAGCGGGCGCCGACATCGATGCCGCGGGTGGGCTCGTCGAGGATGACGACGCGGGGCCCGCGCGCCAGCCATTTGGCGATCACCACCTTCTGCTGGTTGCCGCCCGAGAGGCTCGAGGCGGGTTGCCCGGCCCGGCCCTTGACGCCGAACTTGCGGATCGCCCCCTCGGCGAAGGCCTTCACGGCGGCTCCGGTGATCCAGCCGTTGCGCCCCACCTTGTCGAGGTTGCTGTAGACGATGTTCTCGCCGATCGGGTGGTCCACCACGACGCCCTGGAGCTTGCGGTCCTCCGGCACCATGACGATGCCCTCCGCGATCGCGTCGGCGGGGCAGGTGAGACGGAGTTCGCGGCCGTCGAGCCAGATCGTGCCCTCGCGGACCGGATCGGCCCCGGCGATCGCCCGCACGAGTTCCGTGCGTCCCGCGCCGACGAGGCCCGCGATGCCGAGGATCTCGCCCTCCGCCACCGCGAAGGAGGCGTCCGCGAAGGCGCCGTCGGCGCCGCACAGACCACGCACTTCGAGGACGACGCGCTCCTTCGGGCGGGGCACGGCGGGGAACATGCGCTCCAGGCTCCGCCCCACCATGCTCTCCACCACGGTCCGCACCGGTGTCCCGCTGTCGGCGAAATCCGCCACGTGCTCCCCGTCGCGCAGCACGACGATCCGGTCGGTGATGCGGCGGATCTCCTCCATGCGGTGCGAGATGTAGATGATGCCGACGCCCTCGGCGCGCAGCTTGCGCACCTGCTCGAACAGCGCCTCGGTCTCGGCGCCGCCGAGCGCGGCCGTGGGCTCGTCGAGGATGAGCAGCTTCGCGTCGAGCGCCAGTGCCTTGGCGATTTCGACGAGCTGCTGCTGGGCGGTCGACAGGCCCTGGACCTTGCGGGTCGCCGGCAGGTGCAGGTTGAGGCGCGCGAGCTGCTCCTGGGCGCGCCTCACCATTTCGGCCCGGTCGACACGCCCGTTCCTCATCGGCCAGCGGCCGATGAAGACGTTTTCGGCGATCGAGAGCTCCGGCAGCAGCTTGAGCTCCTGGTGGATCAGCACGAGGCCCTTGTCGATCGCCTCGCGCGGGGAGGCCGGGGCATAGGGCTGCCCCAGCCAGGTCATGGTGCCGTCCGACGGCGGCCGCGATCCCGCGATTGATGCCCGACAGCGTGGACTTGCCCGCGCCGTTCTCCCCGAGGAGGGCCACCACCTCGCCGGCATGGACGTCGAGGTTCACCTTGCGGAGAACCTCGAGCGGTCCGTAGCTCTTGGAGATGCCGCGCAGGGCGAGGATGGGTGTCGACATGGCGCTGGGAGCCCCGGCTGGTCCCGATCAGGGATGGTTGGCGATGAAGCCGTCGACGTTGGCCTTGGTGGTCAGCGTGGCGTCGAGCAGCTGCTCGGGCGGGAGCTTCTCGCCGGCGACGAGCTTGATGGCGTCCTGGACGGCCGTGCGGCCCATGAGCTGGGTCTGCTGGGTCGCGGTGACGTCGAAGGTGCCGTTCTTCAGGGCTTCCAGCGCCGCCGTGTCGCCGTCGAATCCCCCGACCCAGATCTTCTGCGAAGGATTGGCGACCTTGATGGCCTGGGCGGCGCCGAGCGCGAGCGCGTCGGCCTCGGCGAAGACGATGCTGATGTCCGGATGGGCCTGGAGCATGTTCTGCATGATCTGGAAGCCCTCGTCCTGGCTCCAGATGTTCGAATATTGCTCGGCCACGATCTTCACGCCGGGATTGGCCTTGACGACCTCCATGCAGCCCTTGGTGCGGTCGACCTCGGGGGTGGTGCCCTTCTGGCCGTGGATGATCACCATGCTGCCCTTACCGCCGGCCTGCTTGATGATGTAGTCGCAGACGGACTTGGCGGAGGCCACCGAATTCGAGGCGATGAAGGTGTTGCCCGGCGCGCCGGCCGCGTTGCGGTCGATGTTGACCACCGGGATGCCGGCCGCCTGGGCGAGCTTGGTGGGCACGGTCGCGGCGGCGGCGCCCGCCGGGATGTAGATGAGGGCGTCGATCTTCTGTGTCAGCAGGTCCTGGACCTGGTTGACCTGGGTGGGGCCGTCGCCCTTGGCGTCGACGGTGATGATCTTGACGCCCAGCTTGGCGGCCTCGGCCTCGGCCGACTGCTTGATCTGGTTGAAGAAGTTGGCCTGCAGGTTGGCCACCGCGAGGCCGATCGTCTTGACCTCGGCGGCCTGGGCCGAACCCACGAGTAGCGCCGCGATGGTCGCCGAGGCGAGCAGCTTTCCGATCATTGACATTCCTCCATTCGAGTCTTCTTCGCCCGCGACGTTCCGCGTCAGGTCGGGCGATCGGCCGGGATCCGGCGCGATGGGGTCAGGGGCGCTCGCGCCCGGGGCCGATGCCGGCCGGGTTCACTTGCGCCGCAGGGTCTCGGCCGCGACGGCGAGCGCGATGACCACGCCGATGATCACCTGCTGCAGGAAGGGCGAGACGTTGAGCAGGTTGAGGCCGTTGCGCAGCACGCCGATGATCAGGATCCCGATCAGGGTGCCGCCGATGCTGCCGGCGCCCCCCGACAGCGACGTGCCGCCGATGACCACGGCCGCGATCGTGTCGAGCTCGTAGCCGAGGCCGCTCGAGGGCTGCACGGAATCGAGCCGCGCCGCCAGCACGATGCCGGCGAGGCCCGCCAGCACGGCGGCCAGCACGTAGACGGCGATCGTCACGGCGCGGACGTCGATCCCGGCGAGGCGCGCGACCTCCGGGCTGCCGCCCACGGCGTAGATCATGCGCCCGCCCGCGCGATAGCGCAGGAACAGCCAGGACAGGGCGATGACGACCAGCATCAGCGCCACCGTGGCGGTGAGGACGCCGAACTGGCGGCTGATGGCGAGCGACATGAACCAGTCGGGGAAGCCGACGATCTGCTGGCCGTCCGTGATCATGTTGGCGAGGCCGCGGGCCACCGACATCATGGCCAGGGTGGCGATGAAGGGCGGGACCCGGAAGGCCGTGATGAGCAGGCCCGACACGAGGCCGCACAGGCCCGCGGCGACCAGCGCCAGGACGATGGCGAGGGGCAGCGGCAGGCCCACCACGTTGGCGAGCCAGCCCATCACCATCATGGCGAGGGCCAGCACGGATCCGACCGACAGGTCGATGCCGCCGGTCAGGATCACGAAGCTCATCCCGGCCGCCATGATGCCGAGGACCGTGATCTGGTCGAGGATGTTCAACGCGTTGCGGAACGACAGGAACGTGCTCGTCGACAGCGACAGGAACAGGCAGAGCAGGATCAGGCCGATCAGCGGTCCGGCGCCCCCGCCCACCATGGCGAGCAGATCGCGGCCCCGCCCCCTGCGTTCGGTCACCGTTGCAGACATTCGGATCCTCCCGGAAACGAGGCAGGCTCGGCACCCCGGCTGCATATTTATTCGAATTAGCTTTTCGATGCGTATTGCGATTGGAACGGCCTGTCAACGGCCGCGACTCCGGCCGAACGGCGAAATTTCCCGCCCGACCTCGCTTGACAATCGCAGCCTACCGGCATTTAAAAACCTTTATGAATAAAAATGCAGGAGGGACGGGTGCAGCCTAACGACTTGGAGCGGCTCGCCAGGCAGATCCGGCGCCGCGACCTCGAGGCCGTGTTCGCGGCCGGCGCGGGCCATATCGGCGGCGAGATGTCGGCCATCGACATCCTGACCGCGCTCTATTTCCGCGTGCTGCGCCTCTGGCCGGACCAGCCGAAACACCCCGACCGGGACCGCTTCGTCCTGTCGAAGGGCCATACTGCCTGCGCGCTCTACGTCACGCTGGCCAAGCGCGGCTTCCTGCCCGAGGACGAGATCGCGACCTTCCTGAAGCCGCATTCGCGCCTGAACGGCCACCCGAACTGCAACAAGGTGCCGGGGGTCGAGACCAACACCGGCCCGCTCGGGCACGGGCTGCCGGTGGCGGTCGGCATGGCCAAGGCCGCCAAGCTGCAGCGGGCGGCCTGGCGCACCTACGTCATGACCGGCGACGGCGAGATGCAGGAGGGCTCGAACTGGGAGGCCATCATGGCCGCCGCCCAGTTCGGGCTCGACAACCTGACCCTCATCGTCGACCACAACCGCTTCCAGCAGGGCGCCGCCCTGGCCGACACCAACGATATCGCGCCGCTCAGGCCCAAGCTCGAAGCCTTCGGCTGGGAGGTTTCCGAGATCAACGGCAACGCCATGGCGGAGGTGGTGCCGGCCCTCGAGCACCGGGGCACGCGCCCGCATTGCATCGTCGCCCACACCAACAAGGGCCACGGCATTTCCTTCATGCAGGACCGGGTCGACTGGCACCACAAGGTGCCGAACGCCGAGCAATACGGCATCGCGATGACCGAACTCGCGGAGGAGATGCAGTGAGCGCGACCTCGACCTCCCCCAAGCTGCACGATTGCCGCGACGCCTTCACGGCGGTGCTGGAGCGCCTCGCCGGCGGCGACGACAAGATCGTCGCGGTCTGCAACGATTCCGTCGGCTCCTCGAAGCTCGGCGGCTTCAAGAGCCGATGGCCGGAGCGCCTGATCAACGTCGGCATCGCCGAGCAGAACATGGTCGGCGTCGGCGCCGGCCTGGCGAACGGCGGGCTGCTGCCCTTCGTGTGCGGCGCGGCGCCCTTCCTCACGGGCCGGGCGCTCGAACAGATCAAGGCCGACATCGCCTATTCCAACGCCAACGTGAAGCTCGTCGGCATCTCGTCGGGCATGGCCTATGGCGAGCTCGGGCCGACCCACCATTCGATCGAGGATTTCGCCTGGACGCGCGTCCTGCCGAACCTGCCCGTGATCGCGCCCTGCGACTCCGTCGAGACCGCCGCCGCGGTCGAATGGGCGGCGAGCCATCCCGGCCCCGTCTTCCTGCGCCTGTCGCGCGTGGGCGTGCCGGACCTGCTGCCGCAGGGCCACAGCTTCGCGCTCGGGCGGGCCAACCGCCTGCGCGAGGGCCGCGACGTCACGCTGATCGCCAACGGCACGCTCACGCCCAGGATGGTGAAGGCGGCCGACATCCTCGCCGGCCAGGGCATCGCGGCGCGCGTCCTCAACATGGCCACCGTGCGGCCGATCGACGTCGAAGCCGTCGTGGCGGCCGCGCGGGAAACCGGCGCGATCCTCACCGCCGAGGAGCATTCGACCTTCGGCGGGCTCGGCTCCGCCATCGCCGAAGTGGTGGTGGCCGAGGCGCCGGTGCCGATGAAGATCCTCGGCGTGCCGGGCATCTTCGCGCCGACCGGCTCGGCCGAGTTCCTGCTCGACGAATTCGGCATGGCCCCCGCGGCCGTCGCCGAGGCCGCGCGGGCCCTCATCGGCCGAAAGGCCGCGCGCGCCTGACGCGGGGAGCGGGTCGGCCCCCCCCCCCGGCGCGGGTTCCGCCCGCCCGGGCGCCCACCGTGTATCCTGGATGGGGCGGCCCCGCCGCCGCATCGTCGCGCAACCGCCGGGACCGACATCATGACCTCCGCACTTCTCGCGATCGACCAGGGAACCACCAATTCCAAGGCCGTGCTGGTCTCCCCCGCGGGCGAGATCCTGGCCCGCGGCGCCGCGCCGGTCGGCATCGCCCATCCGCAGCCGGGCTGGGTCGAGCAGAGCCCGCAGCGCATCTGGGCCTCGGTCCTCGAAGCCGTCGCGGCCTGCCGGGCCGCCGCGCCGGAGGTCGAGATCCTCGGCATCGCGATCTCCAACCAGCGCGAATCCGTCACGGCCTGGGACGCCGCCACGGGCGAGCCGCTCGGGCCCCTCGTCAGCTGGCAGTGCCGGCGCAGCGCGCCCGCCTGCGCGGCCCTGAACGCCGCCGGCCACGCCGGGCGCGTTTCGGCGCTGACCGGCCTGCCCATCGACCCCATGTTCCCCGGGCCGAAGATGAGATGGCTGCTCGACCGCGTCCCCGCGGGGCGCGCGGCGCGGCTGGGCACGGTGGATTCCTGGCTGATCCATCGCCTGACCGGGGGCGCGGTCCACGCCTGCGACGCGTCGAACGCGGCCCGCAGCCAGCTCTTCGACCTCGGCCGGCAGCGCTGGAGCGAGGAACTCTCCGGGCTCTTCGGCGTCCCGCTCTCGTGCCTGCCCGAGGTGCGCGACAGCGCCGGCGACTTCGGCCGGACCCGCGGCGTCCCGGGCCTGCCCGACGGGATCCCGGTGCGCTCCGCCATCGGCGACAGCCACGCGGCGCTGTTCGGCCACGGGGCCTTCGCGCCGGGCGACGGCAAGGTGACCTTCGGCACCGGGTCCTCCGTCATGATGACCCTGGCGGGTTTCGTGGCGCCGCGGAACGGCATCACCACCACAATCGCCTGGCAGCTCCAGGGCCGGGCCACCTACGCCTTCGAAGGCAACATCCTCGTCTCCGCCGCGGCGCTGCCCTGGATGGCGACGATGCTCGGCCTTCCCGACGTCCAGGCCCTCGTCGATCTCGCCGCGACCGGGCAGCCCGGGTCCGTCGGCTTCGTCCCGGCCTTCGTCGGGCTCGGTGCCCCCTACTGGGACAGCGACGCCCGCGCGCTCTTCTCGGGCATCACCTTCAACACGACGCGCGCCGACCTGGCGCGGGCCGCGACCGATTCCCTGGCGTTCCAGGTCCACGACGTCGTCGAGGCCATGAGCGCCCAGTCCCCCGTCCCCCTGGGGAGGCTGCACGTGGACGGCGGCCCGAGCCGGAACGACTTCCTCATGCAGACCGTCGCCGACACGCTCGGCCATCGCCTTGTCCAGCGCGACGCGCCCGAGGCTTCCGCGCTCGGCGCCGCCTATCTGGCGGGGCTGTCGCTGGGGATCTGGCCCGACCTCGACGCCATCATGGCCCTGCCGAAGGGCGGCAGGGCGGTGGTGCCGGCGGGCGCGTCCTCGCCCCGCACCCCCGCCATGTGGCGGGACGCCATTACCCGCTCGACCTATCCCGTCGCCGCCACTACAGGTGAATAATCATTCACCGCCGAGATGAAGATGGGTCGGATCAACGAACTGCGGCTGATCGCGCGGGTCGCGCAGATGTACCACGGCGAAGGCCTGCGGCAGGCCGAGGTGGCCGAGCACCTCAACCTGTCGCAGGCGACGGTGTCCCGGATGCTGAAGCGGGCCGAACAGGAGAATATCGTCCGCACGACGGTGATCCCGCCCCCCGGCACCTTCACCGAGCTCGAAGCGGCCGTGCGCGAGCGCTTCAGGGTGGCGGAAGTGATCGTCGTCGATTGCACCGAGGACCGCGACGCGGCCATCAAGGCCCGCATCGGCGAGGGGGCGGCGCATTTCCTCGAAGTCACGCTCAAGCCCGGCGAAGTCATCGGGGTCTCGAGCTGGAGCGAGACGCTGCTGCGGATGGTCGACAACATCCACCCGCTGAAGGGCGCCAGGGCCAAATACGTCGTGCAGACCCTGGGCGGCATGGGCGACCCCTCGGTGCAGGGCCACGCGACCCAGCTGAACACGCGGCTGGCCCAGCTCACCGGTGCCGAACCCCGCCTGCTGCCCGTTCAGGGCGTGCTGAGCTCGCGCGAGGCGAAGCTCGTCATGCTCGCCGACCCGTTCGTGCGCGAGACGACCGACCTCTTCGGCGCCATCAGCCTCGCCATCATCGGCATCGGCGCCGTCGAGCCCTCGGCCCTGCTGGCCGGCTCGGGCAACATCTTCTCGCGGCAGGAACTCGCCGCCCTGACGGAGGCCGGGGCCGTCGGCGACATGTCGCTGCGCTTCTTCGACGTCGACGGTCAGCCCGTGAAGACGCCGCTCGACGAGCGCGTCATCGGCCTGCCCTTCGAGGACCTGCGCCGGATCCCGCGCGTGATGGCCCTCGCGGGCGGCGCCTCCAAGGCGCTCGCCATCAAGGGCGCGCTCCGCACCGGGGCGGTCGACGTCCTGGTCACCGACAAGTTCACGGCCGCGCGCCTCGTCGCGTGACCGTGGACGATCATTGAGGGAGGAACGAGATGGGTCGCTTCGCGGGACAGACCGTGTTCGTCACGGGCGGCAACAAGGGCATCGGGCGCGGTATCGCGGGCCGCTTCGCCGCCGAGGGCGCGCGGGTCGCCATCGCGGCGATCGAGGCCGACACGCCCGAGGTCGCGGCGGCGCTCGCCGCCGAGGCGGGGGTCGACGCCCTCGGCCTCCGCCTCGACGTCACCGACGCCAAGGCGGTGGCCGAAGCCTATGCCGAGGCCGAGGCGCGCCTGGGGCCGATCTCGGTCTCGGTGCAGAATGCCGGCGTCATCACCATCGCCAAGATCGAGGACCTCACCGAACGCGAGTGGGACCTCAACCTCGACGTCAACACCAAGGGCGTCTTCCTGTGCTGCCAGGAGGCCGTGCGCCGGTTCCGGGCGAGCGGGACGAAGGGGCGCCTGATCAACACCGCCTCGGGCCAGGCGCGACAGGGCTTCATCTACACGCCCCACTATGCGGCCTCCAAGTTCGGCGTCGTCGGGCTGACGCAGAGCCTCGCCAAGGAGCTCGCCCCCGAGGGCATCACGGCCAACGCCATCTGCCCGGGCATCATCCACACCGACATGTGGGACTACAACGACCGGGTCTGGGGCAAGATGCTCGGCGACTACGGCCCGGGCGAACTCATGAAGAGCTGGGTCGCCGGCATCCCCATGAAGCGGGCCGGGACGCCGGCGGAGGTCGCCGGGCTGGTCGCCTTCCTGGCCTCCGAGGACGCCGCCTATATCACGGGGCAGACCATCAACGTCGATGGCGGGCTGATCATGTCCTGACGGCGCCGTCCCGTCCGCCGGTCCCCCGGCCCAGCTCCGCTTCCTGGATCGTCCGATGATCATTTCCCAAGGCTTCGCGTCCCAAGGCTTCGCGGCCTTCCTGTTCGATATGGACGGGACGCTCGTCAATTCGCATCCCGTCGTGCTCAGGGTCTGGGGCGGCTGGCTCCGCCGGCACGGTCTCGACGTCGAGGCCGTCCTGCCGACCGTGCACGGCGTGAGGATCGCCGACACGGTGCGGCGCCTCGCGGTTCGGGCCTCGATCCCGACGAGGAGGCGAGGCGGATCACGGCCGCCGAGACCGAGGACGTCGAGGGCATCCTGCCGGTCGCGGGGGCCCGTGAGTTCTTCCACGCGCTGCCCGAGGACCGGCGCGCCATCGTGACCTCGGCGACCCCCGAGATGGCGCTCCGCCGCCTGGCGGCGGCGGGGATCGAGGTCCCCGCCGTGCTGGTGACGGGGCCGCGACGTCCTGAACGGCAAGCCCGCGCCCGACTGCTTCGAACTCGCGGCGCGGCGCCTGGGCAAGGACGTCACGCGCTGCCTCGTCTTCGAGGATGCCGCCGCCGGCATCGCGGCCGCGGAAGCCGCGGGCGCCTCCGTCGCGGTCATCACCGAGACCCACGCCCATCCCATGCGCGTCGCCCATCCGACCCTGCCGAACTACCTCGGCCTGCGTCACCGCATCGTGGGCGACGACATCGTCGTCGAGAGCGCTCCCCCGTCGCCGGCCTGACGGGGCCGTCTCCGGGTCGCGCGCGGGATCCATCCGGGGCTGCCGCGATCCTAGGGGTGGCGGCGGCGGCCGTGACGGTGATGGCGCCCCATGTGCGCCATGTCCATCACGGTGGGCTTCTGCATGTTCTTCGTGTGCCCGTAGGCGCCGGCCTGTGAATTGTTGGCCGTCGCGGCCGCGGCCGGCGCGATGCCGGCGGCCAGGGCCAGCGACACGGCACAGGCCAGCGGGACGATGTTCACGATCTTCGCCGACATGATGACCTCCTGACAGGGGCGGTCGGCGACATGAGCCGGGCCGCACGCAGCTATGGACGGATCCGATCGGAAGCGGGTTCCGCTTCGGTCGGGCGCCGGAAGGCCGAGGACGAAGACCCGCGATGGCGTGGAACCACCGCGGCCCTCGACCCTTGTAGAGCCACCCGACCTGGACCGCCGATGCGGGCGGCGGAACAGGCGGAGGAGGCAACGTCATGCACTGGTATCGGAGCGCCACGACGCTGGATCGCGCCCTGCTGATCACCACCGCGGGAACCGTGGGGGTCGCGCTGGTCATGAGTTACGTCGCCGTCCTCACCACCATGGTCCTGGGCTAGAGCAGATCGCGATCGGGTGGAATCACCTGATCGCGTGAAGATGCTCCTCAAAACAGGACCCGAGGGCTGGAGCCGCGAGCCGAGGCGAGCGGCAACAGCTCTGGAACTGCCGCGGCTCGCCCGGGCCCGCGTCGGCGGCTCTCGGGCCTCGGTCTGTCGAGCCTCTTCGCGCGATCCCGCCCTGGTCCGACAGCCCCTGCGAAACCTAGACGAGCCGCTCGTCATCCGACGGCTCCGACACGCACGGCGACGTCGGGACGATGACCCGGCGCGGTCGAGCGGACGGAGCTGATCTCCTCTTCGGAGATCGACGACGGCCATACGGTCCCGTATGCCATCGTCGGGACCGGCTGCCGATCCAATACGGACCCTTACGGATAGACCGGCGTCCTCCATCGATACGCGCCACGGCCCGGATGGAACGCCGGGGAGCCTCGCGCCCGGCCGATCTGCGCTTGTCGCGCCGATCCCGCCTGCGCGGAGGCGGGCGAAGGGCGCCGACGGGAGGAACGCGACGGGTCCCGCCACATCCTCTCCACCCCTCGCGCCCGCGCCACTGCGGCCGGGCGGATGTTCAATTTGGATAAAATCGGCGTTGTCGCCGATCGAGCCTCCGTTACGCTGGCCCTCATCCAAGGCTCGACAGAAGCCGATGAGCGGATGACAGCGACGGCCCGCGCGCCTGCTGGCCGCGATCTGGGCCGTCATGTTCGGAGGAAACACGATGAAGATGCTGATGGGCGTTCTCGCCGGGGCGAGCATGCTGTCCGGATTGTGCCTGCCGTCTCACGCAGAAGAGTATAAAGGAGCACCCAGGACGTTTCTGTTCAATCCATCCGCCGATGTGTGCTTCAAGGATACCGCAAAGTACAAGAAGGCGGGCCCCTATACGATCGGCTTCGCCAATGCCGGACTCGGCGACAGCTGGCGCGTGGTCGCCCTCGACGCGATGAAGAAGGCCGCCGGCGAACACAAGGCCGAGATCAAGCACCTGTTGATCACCGATGCCGGCCACGACGACGCCAAGCAGATCGCCGACATCCAGGACCTCGTGTCGCGCGGCGTCGACCTGCTCATCGTCTCGGCCAATACCGAGAAGGCGCTCGACCCGGCCGTCGGCCGCGTGATGAAGCAGGGCATCCCGGTGATCATGGTCGATCGGCGGACGGCGTCGGACAATTTCGTGACCTTCGTGACGGCGAGCGACCAGCTCGAGGGGCGCCTCTGGGCCCAGTGGATCGTCGAGAAGCTGCACGGCAAGGGCAACGTCATCATCCTGGGCGGCCAGGCCGGCTCGAGCCCCAACGAGGCCCGCGTCCGCGCCGCCATGCAGGTGCTCGACCAGTATCCCGACATCAAGGTCCTCGACACGGTCTATTCCGACTGGAGCCCCGTCAAGGGCAAACAGGTCATGCAGGCCGTCATCGCCAAATACGGCAAGAAGATCGACGCCGTCCTGTCCACGCACGGCCTGCAGACGCCGGGCTCGATCGAGGCCTTCGTCGAAGCCGGCTACAAGGACGGCGAGATCCCGCCCCACACCAGCGCCGACGTCAACGGCGCCCTGCAGATGGCCCTCAAGCACAGGGTCCCGGATCTCGAAGTGGGCTATCCGCCGGCCATGTACGGCCTCGCCATCGAGACCGCGCTCAAGGTGCTGGCGGGCGCCAAGGTGGCCTGCACGACCCAGATCAACGCCCAGATCGGCCTGACGCACGGCGACGAGACGCCCTCCCTCCCCCATCCCGACCTCTACATCGATCAGATGGTCGACGCGAACGGCCCGCCCGACATGCTGGTCACGGGCGGCATGGGTCCCGGCTACGACCCCAAGACCTACAAGCCCGATTACAACCAGTGATGTCATCCCCGGCCGGTCGGGCCGGGACGCGGATCACCACGACCGCGCGGCGCTTCCGGCGCCCGCGCGGGCCGGTCCGGCGCCCGAGGCGCCCGGGGCCGGCGCTTTCCCCAGCGGACGCCAGCCGCCCATGCTCGCACTCACCGACATCAGCAAGTCCTTTCCCGGCGTGAAGGCGCTCCAGGGCGTGAGCTTCGACGTGCGGGCCGGCGAGATCCACGCCCTGGCGGGCGAGAACGGCGCCGGCAAGTCGACGCTGACCCGCGTCGTGGCGGGCGTGCACCAGCCCACCACCGGGACCATCGTCTTCGACGGCAAGCCCGTCGTCTGGACCTCGCCGCGCGACGCCACGGCGGCGGGCATCCACGTCATCTACCAGGAATTCAACCTCTTCCCGCATCTCTCGGCGGCCGAGAACATCTATCTCGGCCACGAGCGCCGCACCGCCCTCGGCCTCGTCGATCACCGCCGCACGCGGCGCGAGGCCGGCGAGATCCTCAAGCGCCTCGGCGTCTCGATCGATCCCGAGGCCATGGTGGGCGAGTTGTCGGTCGCCGACCAGCAGATGGTGGAGATCGCCCGCGCGCTCGTCCACGACGTCAAGCTGTTGGTCCTCGACGAGCCCACCGCGGTCATCTCGGGCCGGGAGGTCGGGCTGCTGTTCGAGCGGCTGCACGCCCTGAAGAAGGCGGGCGTCGCCATCGTGTACATCTCGCACCGGCTCGAGGAGATCTTCGCCCATTGCGACCGGGTCTCGGTGCTCAAGGACGGGCGCCACGTCGCGACCCGCACCGTGTCGGAGATCGACCGCGACGCGCTGGTGTCGCTGATGGTCGGCCGCGACATGCGCGAGCTCTTCCCGCCGCGCCGCCCGCCGCGGCCCGCGGCCGCCACGGTGCTCGAGGCGCAGGGCATCCGGGTCCCGGGGCGGGTGCGCGGGGCCGGCATCGCGCTCAAGGCCGGCACCATCACGGGCCTGTCGGGCATGGTGGGGGCGGGGCGCACCGAACTCGCCCTCGCGATCTTCGGCGTGGTGCCGATGGGCGGCGGCACCGTGACGGTCGACGGCGAAACCTTCACCGCCATGACGCCGGCCCGCGCCATCGCGCTGGGGCTCGGGCTCGTCACGGAGGACCGCAAGGCCCAGGGCCTCGCCATGCTGCTCGACGTCGCCGCCAACGTGACGGCCTCGACGCTTCCCGAGATGTCGCGCGGCGGCCTGCTCGACCGGCGCCGCGAGCGGGCGGCCGCCGAGGCCGCCATCGAGGCCTACCAGATCGCCTGCCGCGGCCCCTCCCAGCCCGTCGCCCTCATGTCGGGCGGCAACCAGCAGAAGGTCGTCGTGGCGCGCTGGGCCCGCACCTCGCGGCGCGTGCTGATCCTCGACGAGCCGACCCGCGGCGTCGACGTCGGCGCCAAGATGGAGATCTACCGCATCATGCAATCGCTCGCCGACCAGGGCCTCGCCATCCTGATGATCTCGTCCGAACTGCCCGAGATCGTCGGCATGTCGGACCGCGTCGTGGTGATGCGCGAGGGCGAGGTCAGCGGCGTGCTGGAGGGCGAGGCGATCGACGAAGCCGCCATCGTCACGCTCGCCACCCACCGCGACGCCGCCTGAGGAGGCCGGGCATGAGCGACATGGCGCTTCCCCGCCGCGGCCGCGCGAGGCTCCGGCGCATCGCCGCCGGCAATGCCGGCCTCCTCATCGTGCTGGCCCTCCTGGTGCTCATGCTCGGCGTCGGCGCCGCCGTGAGCGACCGGTTCCGCACCTTCGGCAACGTCGCCAACGTCTTCGAGCAATCGACCGGCCTCGCGCTCGTGAGCCTCGGCCAGACGATGGCGGTGCTGACGGGCGGCATCGACCTCGCGGTCGGCTCGCTGATCAGCCTCGTCATCTGCCTCACGGCGGGCCTGCTCGACGGCGACGCCACCTATGCGGTGCCGGTGCTGGCCGGCATGCTGGCGCTCGGCGCGGCGGTGGGCCTCGTCAACGGGCTCGGCGTGGTGGTGCTGCGCATCCACCCGCTGATCGTGACGCTCGGCATGGGCGCCATCCTGCAGGGCGTCACGCTGCTCTACGCGCTCGGCCCCGTGGGGTCGGTGCCGGACGGGTTCGACGCCATCGCCTACGGCACCTTCGGGCCGGTCCCGGCCGCCGCGCTCGTCACGGTGCTGCTCTATCTCGCCACGTCCTTCTTCCTGCGCCGGGCGCGCTTCGGCCGCTACGTCTACGCGGTCGGCGACGACGCCCATGCGGCCGGGCTCATCGGGCTGCCGCGCACCCAGGTCATCCTCTTCGTCTACGCCTTCTCGGGCTTCTTCGCCGCCGTCACCGCCATCTACCTCGTGGCCCGTTTCGGCTCCGGCCAGCCCTATGCGGGCGCCAATTACACGCTGGCCTCGATCACCCCGGTGGTGGTGGGCGGCACCCTGCTCAGCGGCGGCCGCGGCGGCGTCATGGGCACGCTGTTCGGCGCCTATCTGGTGTCGCTGCTCAACAACCTTTTGAACTTCCTCGACGTCAGCACCTACGTCCAGCTGATGGTCCAGGGCCTGATCATCATCCTGGCCGTTTCGGTCTACGTCGAGAAGCGCAGGAGCGCCGCATGACCGCCGCCGTGCCGAGCCGCACCGCCGCCGCGCCGGGCGGGAGCCGGAGCCTGTCGGGCTTCGCGGCCCGCAACGGGATCTACCTGTTCCTCGCCGGCCTCTTCGTCGTCTGCGGCCTCGTCTCGCCGACCTTCCTCCAGCCCGACAACCTCGGCAACCTCCTGTCGCAATGGGCGCCGCTCGGCATCGTGGTGGTGGGCCAGACCTTCGTGATCCTGGTGGGCGGGCTCGACCTCTCGGTCGCCTCCGTCATGGCGACGGCCGCCGTCGCCGCCACCAGCTTCTCGGGACGGGACGAGGACGCCCTGGCGGTGCTCGCGGTCGGCCTCGGCATCGGCTTCGCCACGGGCCTCGTCAACGGCGTCCTGGTCACCAAGCGGCGGGTCTCGCCCTTCCTGGCCACGCTCGCCACCATGATCGTGCTCCAGGGCGTGCGCTTCGCCTGGACGCACGGGGCACCCTCGGGGTCGGTGCCGCCCATCTTCCGCACCCTCGGCGCCGGCACGGTGCACGGCATCCCCTACAACATCGCCGTGCTGGTCCTCGTCGCGGCCGCCTGCCTGGTCCTGCTCCACCGGGCGAGCTTCGGCCGCAAGGTCTACATCACGGGCGGCAACCCCATGACGGCGCGGCTCGTCGGCATCCCGGCCGACCGCATCACCATC
Organism: Melastoma dodecandrum; assembly: GCA_029817715.1. NCBI lineage: Eukaryota > Viridiplantae > Streptophyta > Magnoliopsida > Myrtales > Melastomataceae > Melastoma > Melastoma dodecandrum. The sequence goes on from JARUPY010000156.1 coordinate 48,176, forward strand.
GCCTGCTACATCCTCTCGGGCGTGCTCGCCGCCCTCGCGGGCCTCGTGCTGTCGGGCTTCGTCGGGGTCGTCGACAACTGGGTCGGCAAGGGCTTCGAGCTCAACTCCATCGTGGCGGCGGTCATCGGCGGCGTGGCGCTGTCGGGCGGGCGCGGCACGCTGCCGGGGGCGCTGGCGGGCGCCGCCATCCTGGTCACGGTCTTCAATGCCGTGCTGCTCTTCGGCCTGCCGGTGCAGTTCCAGATCATCATCCGGGGCCTCGTCATCATCGTGGCGACCGCCTTCTACGCGCGGCAGGCCGCCTGAGAGCGGGCCCCTCGACATTACGCTGACAGGAGGAAAGCCCATGGGCAGCGAGCTCGCCGGCAGGGCCATCATCGTCACGGGGGCGGGGCGGGGCATCGGCGCCGCCATCGCGTCCGACCTCGCCGCCAAGGGGGCCCGGGTCGCGGTCGCCGATCTCGACCTCGCCGGCGCCGAGCGGGTCGCCGGCGAGATCGCCCGGCAGGGCGGCGAGGCCCGGGCCCACGCGGTGGACGTGGCGGACCGGGCGAGCGTGCGCGCGCTGGTGGCGGCCGTGGCGGCCGACTTCGGCCGGCTCGACGTGATGTTCAACAATGCCGGGATCAGCAAGACGCTGCCCTTCATGGACACGACCGAGGCCGATTTCGAGCGCATCATGCGGGTCAACGGCCTCGGCGTGATGATCGGCACCCAGGAGGCGGCCCGGCGGATGATGGCGCAGGGCGAGGGCGGCAAGATCGTCAACACCGCCTCCATCGCGGGCAAGCAGGGCTACCCGCTCTTCGCCGCCTATTGCGCCAGCAAGTTCGCCGTCGTGGCGCTGACCCAGGCCGCCGCCCGGGCCCTCGCCGAGCACGGCATCACGGTCAATGGCTTCGCGCCCGGCGTCGTCAGGACCGAGCTCTGGCAACAGCTCGACGGCGAATTCATGGAACTCGGGCTCACGAAGGCGGCCGGCCAGGCCATCGACGAGTTCTCGGCCTCGATCCTCAAGGGGCGCGCCTCGCTGCCCGCCGACATCGTCGGCACGACGGCGTTCCTGGCCTCCGCGGCCTCCGACTACATCACCGGCCAGACCCTCATGGTCGACGGCGGCATGGTGCTGACCTGAACAACGACGAGGGAAGGGGAGGACCATTATGGCGCGACTGCGCGACAAGGTCACGATCGTGACGGGGGGCGGCACGGGCATCGGCGAGGCGACCTGCCACCGCTTCGCCGAGGAGGGCGCGAAGGTCGCGATCTTCGATTTCAACGCCGAAGCCGGCGAGGGGACGGCCGCGGCCCTGAGGAACGCCGGCGCCGAGGCCCTGTTCGTCAGGACCGACGTGTCGCGGGAGGCGGATGTCGCCGCCGCCGTGGCCGAGGTGCTGGAGCGCTGGGGCACGGTCGACGTCCTCGTCAACAATGCCGCGATCCCGGGCGTGAACAAGTTCGCCCACGAGGTCGCGGTGGAGGAGTGGGACCTCGTCTTCGCCGTCAACGTGCGCGGGCCGTTTCTGTGCACCAAGCACGTCGTGCCGGCGATGATGAAGGCCGGGCGCGGCTCGATCGTGAACTTCTCCTCGATCTACGGGCTCGTCGGCAACGACGACCTGCCGCCCTACCACGCCGCCAAGGGCGCCGTGCTCATGATGACCAAGACCGATGCCATGTGCTACGCGCGCCACGGCATCCGGGTGAACGCGGTCCATCCCGGCTCGACCAAGACGCCGCTCTTCATGAAGGCGGGCGAGACCTACCCGGGCGGGCTCGACGTCTACCTCGACATGATGAAGCAGAAGCACCCGCTGACGCTGGGCGAGCCCGTCGACGTCGCCAACTGCGTCCTCTTCCTCGCCTCCGACGAGGCCCGCTTCGTCACCGGCACGAGCCTCGTCTGCGACGGCGGCTACACGGCCCAGTGACGAAAGGAACATTCCCATGATCAATCTCGCCATGGTGGGCCTCGGCTGGTGGGGCCGCAAGATGGTGGACGTCGTCCACGTGGCGCACCGACGTCGTGCGCATCGCCCGCGCGGTCGAGCCCAACGGCGAGGCCGCGCGGCCCTTCGCGGCCGAGCGCGGCATCCCGCTCTCGGCCGGGCTCGACGAGGCGCTGCGCGACCCCGCGGTCCAGGCCGTCGTGCTGGCGACGCCCCACGCCCTGCACGACGAGCAGATCCGCGCCGCGGTGGCGGCCGGCAAGCACGTCCTTCTGCGAAAAGCCGCTCGCCCTGTCGAAGGCCGATGCCGAGCGCCTCGTCGGGCTCTGCCGCGACGCCGGCCTCGTGCTCGGCATGGGGCACGAGCGGCGGTTCGAGCCACCGGTCGCCGAGCTCCTCGCCGACGTCGACGCCGGCCGGCTCGGCCGCATCCTGCAGATCGAGGCCAACTTCAGCCACGACAAGTTCCTGGCGCTCGGCGCCGACAATTGGCGGCTCGACCCCGCCCATGCCCCGGCCGGCGGGATGACCGCCACCGGCATCCACCTCACCGACCTCGCCACCCGCATCCTCGGGCCGGCCCGGGCCGTGACGGTGGATTGCGAGCAGCTCGTCTCGCGCCTGCCCTCGGGCGACACGATGAGCGCCTACGTGCAGTTCCGCGGCGGCGGCACCGCCTATGTGTCGGCCTCGCTGAGCTACCCCTTCGTGTCCCGCTTCGCCGTCTACGGCGCCGAGGGCTGGGTCGAGGTGCGCGACAAGGCCCATGTGGAGGCGCCCGACGGCTGGGTGGTCACCAAGGGCCTCAAGGGCCGGCCCATCACGGTGGAGGAGGTCGGCAAGGCCGAGCCCGTGCTGTGGAACCTCGAGGCCTTCGGCCGCGCCGTCGCGGGCGAGGCCCCCTACCCCATCACGGGCGAGGACCTCGTCGCCAATATCGCGCTGCTCGAAGCCATCGTGCGCGGCGCACGGTCGCGCCGCACCGAAACCGTCGCCTGATCCCCCGCCACCGGAGTTCCCCATGAAAGCCCTCGTCTTCGAGAAGCCCGATGCCCCGGCCGTCAAGGACGTGCCGATGCCCGAGATCGACGAGAACGGCGTCTTGCTCAAGATGAAGGCCGTCGGCATCTGCCATTCGGACTACGAACTGCTGGCCGGCCGCTACATCATCCCGATCTCCTATCCGGTGACGCCGGGCCACGAATGGTGCGGCGAGGTCGTCGAGACCGGCCGCAACGTCAAGAACCTCCGGCGCGGCGACCGCGTCGTCGGCGAATGCGTGGTCAAGCTGCCGGACCGCATCCATCATTTCGGCTTCTCGATGGACGGCGCCGACCGCGAATACCTCACCGCCAAGCCCGAATGGCTGCACAAGCTGCCCGACGCCATCTCGGACAAGCAGGCGGCTCTGATCGAGCCCTTCACCTGCGGCTTCTACGCCGTGAACCGCATGGGCGGCACCAATGCCAGCGAGACCGTGGTGGTGTCGGGCGGCGGCACGATCGGCCTCGTGTCGGCCGCCACCGCCATCGGCATGCGGGCCCGCACCATCGTGATCGACCCCATCGCGCATCGGCGCGAGACGGCGCTGAAGCTCGGCGCCGAGGCCGTGATCGACCCCGTGGCCGAGGATGCCGTCGAGCGCGTGAAGGAGCTCACCGGCGGGGCGGGGGCCGACCTCGTGGTCGAGGCCTCGGGCCACGACGCCTCGCTGGGGATCGTCTTCGACATCGCCCGCGAGGAGGGCCGGGTCGCCATGGTGGGCATCAATATCGGCCGGACGATCGGCTCCCATCTCGGCAACATCCAGATGCGCAATCTCACGGTGCGGGGCTGCATCGGCTCGCCCGGCGTCTGGCCCTCGGCCATCCGCTTCCTCGAGCGGACCGGCCTCGACCTGTCGCCGATCCAGACGCACGACTTCCCGCTCGGCGAGGCCGTGAAGGCCTTCGACCTCGGCAAGCAATCCGACAAATGCATCAAGGTCACGCTGCTCAACGCGTGACGCTTCGCGAGGACGCCACAGTGGCAAACGACATCATCGGCTGGATCGGGGCGGGCAAGATGGGCGGCCCGATGAGCCGGCGGCTCGTCGAGGCCGGCCATCGCGTGGTCGTGCTCGAACCCGATGCCGAGAACCGCCGCCTGGCCGGGGGCTCCGGCGCCGCGCTGGCGGCGGACCTCGCCGACCTCGCCGGCCGGGCCGGCGTCGTCTTCTCGATGATCCCCCACGACCGCGTGCTGACGGGCCTCGCCCTGGGCGCCGCGGGCCTCGCCGGCCTGATGGCGCCCGGCTCGGTGCTGGTCGAGATGAGCACGGTCTCGCCGGCGGCGTCGCGGCGCGTCGCGGAGGCGCTGGGGCGCCGGGGCGTCGACTATCTCCGGGCGCCGGTCTCGGGCAGCACGGCGCTGGCGGCGAACGGGACGCTGTCGGTCATGGCCTCGGGGCCGCGCGCCGCCTATGACAGGGTTGAGCCGATCCTCGCCGCCTTCTCCGCCAAGCGCTTCTACCTCGGCGACGCCGAGCAGGCCCGCTACCTGAAGCTCGTCGTCAATTCCCTCGTCGGGGCGACCTCGTCGCTGCTCGCCGAGGCCCTGGCGCTGGGCCTCAAGGGCGCCCTGTCGCTCCCCGACATGCTCGACGTGATCGGCCAGAGCGCCGTGGCGTCGCCGCTGATCGGCTACAAGAAGGACATGGTGGCGAGGGGCGATTACGCCCCGGCCTTCACCGTCGAGCAGATGATCAAGGACTTCGACCTGATCATGGATACCGCGCGGGCCGATCACGTGCCGATGAGCCTGGCGGCGCTGGTGCGCCAGCGCTACGAGCAGGCCTACGTGGACGGCGACGGGCAGCGCGACTTCTTCGTCCTCTGCGAGACAGAGGCCACCCGGCGTCCGCAGCGTGCAGCAGAGTAGAAAGAGTCCCATGACCCAGAAGAACGCACTCGTCGTCGGCGTCACCGGCATCTCGGGCAGCAACCTCGCCGACCTCCTGGTGGCGCAGGGCTGGACCGTCCACGGCCTCGCCCGCCGCCCCCCGCAGGACCGGCCGGGCGTCAGGCCGGTCGCGGCCGACCTCCTCGACGCCGGGCAGACGAAGGCGGCCCTGTCGGGCCTCGCCGTGAGCCACGTCTTCTTCTGCACCTGGGCCCGCCAGGACACCGAGGAGGAGAACTGCCGGGTCAACGGCGCCATGCTGCAGAACCTGCTCGACGGCGTCACCGCCGCGGCGAAGCCCGAGCACGTCGCCCTGGTGACGGGCCTCAAGCACTATCTCGGGCCCTTCGAATCCTACGGCAAGGTGAAGCCCGACACGCCCTTCCGCGAGGACCAGCCGCGCCTGCCCTACAGGAACTTCTACTACGAGCAGGAGGATATCCTCTATGCCGAGGCGGCCCGCCACGGCTTCGCGTGGTCGGTGCACCGGCCCCATACGCTGATCGGCTGGGCGCTCGGCAACGCCATGAACATGGGCGTGACGCTGGCGGTCTATGCCGCCATCTGCAGGGAGCTCGGCCAGCCGTTCCTGTTCCCGGGCAGCCCCCAGCAATACGAGGCCGTGACCGACGTCACCGACGCCCGCATCCTGGCGAAACAGCTGCTCTGGGCCTCGACGACCCCGGCGGCCTTCAACCAGGCGTTCAACATCACCAATGGGGACGTCTTCCGCTGGCGGCGGCTCTGGGCCGCGCTCGCCGCCGACCTCGGCGTCGAGGTCGCGCCCTACCCGGGCCACGCGACGCCGCTCGCCCAGCAGATGGCCGGCAAGGAGGCGGTGTGGGACCGGATCGTCGCCAAGCACGGCCTCCAGCGCCACGCGCTCTCCACCCTGGCATCCTGGTGGCACACCGATGCCGACCTCGGCCGCGAGCTCGAAACCTTCACCGACATGAGCAAGAGCCGCCGGTTCGGCTTCGACGCGCTCCAGGTGACGGAAAGACTCGTTCACCGATCTCTTCGCGCGCCTGCGCGCCGAGCGCGTGATCCCGCCGCGCGCCTGAACGGCGCCCCCGGCACCCGCCGACGCGCCGTTCACGCGACGGCGGGATCGGAAACGGCCGGCCCGTCGCCGTGCGCCGCCACGGCGTCCCGGACCTCCCGGACGCCGCGGGCGATCTCCAGGAGGCGTTCGACAGACAGGCCGGAGGCCGCCACCAACGTCTCCCCGAGGCAGGCGCAGCGATCCTGCATCTGCCGGCCGGCCTCCGTCAGGCTGACCTGCACCTGGCGGTCGTCCCGGGGGTTGCGCCGGCGCGCGACGAGGCCGGCCGCGGCCAGCCGCTTGACCAGGGGCGTGACGGTGCTCGACTCGAGCCCGAGCGTCTCGGCGATGCCGCCGATGCTCGATCCGTCGCGCTCCCACAGCGTGCCGAGGACGAGGTACTGCGGATAGGTGATGCCGAGCCCGTCGAGGAGCGGCTTGTAGACGCGGCCGACCGCCATCGAGGCGCTGTAGAGCGCGAAGCAGAGCTGGTCGGCGAGTTTCGGACGCGGGGCTTGGGCGGGCATGGTCTCGGTTCCGCGATCGGGAGCGCGCCCGATGATTATCGCGATCACTATTCCCTGGACAAGGACAGGCGATGCGGCTAGATGCATATCGCGACGACATTTATCGCGATAGGAGATAGCCATGCCCGTGACCGTGATCTACAAGACGCAGGCGACCTCCACCGGCGGCCGGGACGGCGCGGCGCGGTCCGACGACGGTTCGGTGGACGTCAAGCTCGTCAAGCCCAAGGAGATGGGCGGGCCCGGCGGCGTCGGCGCCAATCCCGAGAAGCTCTTCGCGGCCGGCTACTCGGCGTGTTTCCTGGGGGCCATGAAGGCCATCTCGGGCAATGTCGGCGTGCAGGTGCCGGCCGACGCCGCGGTGACGGCCGAGGTTGGGTTCGGCCCGCGCTCGGAGGGCGGCTACGGCATCACCGCCGACCTGCGGATCAGCCTCCCCGGGGTCGAGGCCGCGGCGGCCGAGCGCCTGATGCGGGCGGCGCACGAGATCTGCCCCTATTCCAACGCCACGCGCGGCAACCTCGACGTCGGCCTGACGCTGGTCTGATGTCCCCGGGCCCTGGCGCCGCACGCCCCGGAAGGACCGCGAGCGGATCAGCGGCGCCGAAACCCCGTCAGGCCCCTTCGCCCGCGGTCAGGATCGCGTAGGCGGCCCGCGCGTCGGGCGCCCTGCGCAGCGCCGTTGTGACCTCCTCGGCCCTGAGCCGGCGCGCCACGCAGGCCAGGGCGTGGAGGTGGTCGCCCCGGGCCTGGGCGGGGAGGAGGAGCAGGAAGACGAGGTCGACCTTTCCGGCGTCGATGGCGTCGAAATCCATCGGCGGCCGGAGGCGGGCGAAGACGCCGAGCGGGCGCGCCAGGGCGGCGAGGCGCGCGTGGGGGATCGCGATGCCGCCGCCCATCCCGGTCGAGCCGAGCCTTTCGCGGCCGTTCAGCGCCTCGGCGATGGCGGAGGCCGGGAGGGCCCGGCGCCCTCTTCGGCGCGGCGCGCCAGCGCGTCGATGAGGCGCCTCTTGTCCGCGGCGCGGAGGTCGAGGACGACGTGCTCGGGCGACAGGAGGTCGCTGATGGTCATGAGGGGGTCCCGCGCCGGCCGGTGCGGCGGATCCTGGTCGAGGCTCATCGCCTGGCATCCGGCTCGTCGGGCGCCCGGAGCCGGTAGCCGACGCCCGTCTCGGTGAGAATGTAGCGCGGCCGCTCCGGTTCCGGCTCGAGCTTCTGCCGCAGCTGGCGCACGTAGACCCGCAGGTACTGCGAATCCGTCGATCCGCCCCAGACCTCCCGCAGGATCTGGGCGTGGGTGAGCACCTTGCCGGCGTGGAGCACCATCAGGCGCAGCACCTCGTATTCCTTCGGCGACAGCTTGACGTCCTGGTCGGCCATCCTGACGTGCCGCCGCACGAGGTCCACCGACAGGTCGTCGACCCGGAAGACCGGGCGCTCGCCCTGGACGGCGAGCTGGTGGCGCAGGGCCGCGGCGGAGGCGGGCCAGCAGCTCGTTCATGCCGAAGGGCTTGGTGACGTAGTTCGTCGGCGCCGAGGTCGAAGGCCTCGACCTTGCCGGTCTCGTCGTCGCGGCTCGACAGGACGACGACGGGAAGGGTCTCGTGCCGCTCCCGCACGATGCGCAGCAGCTCGTGCCCCTTCATGTCCGGCAGACCGAGGTCGAGGATCACGAGATCGACCTTCTCGCGGCCCAGCTGGTCGAGGGCGGCCCGGCCGTCGGCGGCTTCGAGGACGGCATAGCCCTGCGATCCCAGCCCCATGCGGAGCAGCTTGCGGATGGGGGGCTCGTCGTCGATGACGAGGATGCGGGTGGCGGACATGGTCAGGCATCCCGGAGGGCGTCGCACGCGGCGGGGCCGCGGATGGCCGCGGCTGGGGGCCGCGGATGATGGGTCGGGGCGGGCCGCCCGGCTGCATCACGCGGCCTCCGTGGCGTGGCGTGCCGGGGCCGGAACCGGGAACGACAGGGTGAAGGCCGCCCCCGTCCGGTCCGTGCGGTTCGCGGCCGTGAGCGTGCCGCCCATGGCCTCGACGAAGCCGCGCGCGATGGCGAGCCCCAGGCCCGTCCCGGCCCGCACGCGGTCGCCCTTCCGGGCCCGGTAGAACTTGTCGAAGATGCGCTCGAGGTCGTCGGGCGGGATGCCGTCCCCCTCGTCGAGGATCTGCAGGGCGATGCGCCCGCCCTCCTGCCAGCTCTGGACCCGGATCGTGGTCCCCTCGGGCGCGTATTTGGCGGCATTGTCGAGGAGGTTGAACAGGGCCTGCTCGAACAGGACGGCATCGAGGTCGAGGGGGGCGAGGTCGGGCGCCGTCTCGACCTCGACGCGGTGGCGGGTGAGGATCTTGGCGGCGCGCCTGAGGGCGGTGCCGACGATCTCCCCCACGTCGTGCTCGCCGCGGTGCGGCGCCACGGCTCCCCGCTTCGAGCCGCGTCATGTCGAGCAGGTTGGCAATGAAGCGGTTGAGCCGTTCGGCCTCGTCGATCACGGTCGCCAGGAGGTCGACCTTGGCCTCCGCGTCGAGCGCGCCCTCGAGGTCGCGCAGGGTGCTGGCCGCGCCCAGCACCGAGGCGAGGGGCGTGCGCAGGTCGTGCGAGATCGAGGTCAGCAGCGCCTGGCGCAGCTTGTCGGTCTCGGTCAGGAGCTTGGCCCGGTCGAGATCCTCGACGAGCCGGACCCGCTCGATGGCGAGGGCGCCCTGGTCGGAAAGGGCGTCGAAGAGCCGCCGCTGCTCCGGGGTCAGGATGGGGCCGGACGCGTCGTTGTCGATGCCCACGACGCCGATCGGCCCGCGGCCCGTATGCATGGGCAGGAAGAGCCGCTTGGCCCCCGGCAGCGTGTCGGCGCCGCGCCCGGCGGCCCTGTCGTTGTCGAAGCACCATTTGGCGGCGCCCACGTCCGCCTCGTCGAGCTGGTCCTCCGGCGGGTAGCCGGCCCGGACGGTGATGCGCCCGTCCTCGGGCAGCAGGATCACCACCCTGACCTTCAGCATGGAGGCGATCTGGAACACGGTCGCCCACAGCACGTCGTCGAGGTTGCCGCAGCTCGCGAGCTTGCGGCTGAAACCGTAGAGCGCCTCGGTCGCGCGCGCGCGCCCTGCGCGATCACGGCCTCCGAGCGCGTGCGCGCCGCGAGGTTCGAGACCAGCACGGCGACGAGGGTGAAGAAGAACAGCGCCGCGATATTGCTCGGATCGCGATGGTGAATGTGTAGATCGGGGGGAGAAAGAAAAAAATTGAAGCACAGCGAGCCGCCCACCACGGCCGCCAGCGACGGGAGGAGGCCGAAGCGGACCGCCACCACCACGACGGCGGTGATGAACACCACTTCCACGGTCTGCACGGCGAAGAAGCGCTGGACGATCTCCGACACGCCGAGCGCGACCGCCACCGCCAGGGCCGCCGCCCGTAGGCCCGGGACGTCGAAGGAGGACCGCTCGCGGGCCGCCGCGACGGGCGCCCGGCGCACGGGCTGCCCGTCGACCGCGGCATCGCCCGCGATCACGTGGACGCTGATGTTGCCGGACCGGCGCACGAGGTCCTGGACCACGGAGCCGTGCACGAGCTCGAACAGCTTCGAGCGTTCGGATTTGCCGGTGACGATATGGGTGGCGTTGTTGTCCCGGGCATAGGCGATGACGTCGTCGGCGACGCGCCGGCCGGCCGCCGGAACCGTGACGGCTTCCCCGCCGAGCCGGTCGGCGAGGCGCAGCGTGTCGGCGACGCGGTCGCGCTCGGCGTCGGTGAGCTGCAGGCTCCGCCGGCCCTCGATGGACAGCGCCACCCAGGGGGCGCGCAGCCGGTCGGCGCGGCGCTTGGCGTAGCGCACGAGGCCGGCGCAGCGCGGGTCCTCGCTGACGCAGACGATGACGCGCTCGCCCGCCGCCCAGGGGCCCGCGATGGCGTGGGCCTGCATGTGGGTGAGCAGCTGGTCGTCGACGCGCTGCGCCGTGCGCCGCAGGGCGAGCTCGCGCAGCGCCGTGAGGTTGCCGGCGGTGAAGAAGTGCTGCAGGGCGCGCTCGGCGTGGCGCGGCAGGTAGATCTTGCCCTCGCGCAGCCGCTGCAGCAGGTCGTCGGGCGCGATGTCGATGACCTCGATGTCGTCGGCGAGGTCGAGCACGGCGTCGGGCACGGTCTCCCGCACCCGCACGCGGGTGATCTGCGCCACGACGTCGTTGAGGCTCTCGACGTGCTGGATGTTCAGTGTCGTATGGACGTCGATGCCGGCCGCGAGCAGCTCCTCGACGTCCTGGTAGCGCTTGGGATGGCGGCTGCCCGGGGCGTTGGTATGGGCCAGCTCGTCGACGAGCGCGATGCGCGGGCGACGCGCGATGAGCGCGTCGAGGTCCATCTCGTCGAGCGTGGTGCCGCCGTATTCGACGCTCCGGCGCGGGATGATGTCGAGGCCCTCCACCAGGGCCTCGGTCTCGGCGCGGCCGTGGGTCTCGATGACGCCCCGCCACGACGTCCTGCCCCTCGCGCAAGCCGCGCCCGCGCGGTCGTCAGCATCTCGTAGGTCTTGCCCACGCCGGGCGCGGCGCCGAGGAAGATCTGGAGGCGGCCGCGGCGGCCGCCCTCGCGGCGCGCCTCGGCCAGCAGCGCGTCGGGGGACGGGCGCTTGTCGCGGTTCAGGGTCTCGGCCATCGCGGCTCCTCGGCAGTTCCCCCGCGCTCCCGGAGGCGCGCCGGGGACCCTGGCATCATTTCCGGGCGAGCGTGTCGAGCGCCATGTTGAGCGCCAGGACGTTGACGCGGGGTTCTCCGAAGATCCCGAAGGTGCGGCCCTCGACGTGCTGGGCGACGAGGTCGCGCACAGCCTCGGCCGGCACGTCGCGGGCCTTGGCGCCGCGCGGCACCTGGAACAGGGCGGCTTCGGGCGAGATGTCGGGATCGAGGCCCGAGGCCGAGGTGGTGACGAGGTCGGCCGGGATGGGTCCGTCCGGGTTCTCGGCCTTGAGCTTGTCCATGTCGCCCTTCACGCGGTCGATCAGGGCCTTGTTGGTCGGGCCGAGGTTCGAGCCGCCGGAATTGTCGGCCGCGTAGGGGGCCGGCACCGTCTTGGTGGGATCCTTGGGGTCGGGCTCGACCGTGGCGGAGGGGCGGCCGTGGAAGTAGCGCGCCTCGGCGAAGTTCTGGCCGATCAGGGCCGAGCCGATGGTCTTGCCGTCCTCGGCGACCACGAGGCTGCCCTGCGCCTGCCGGGGGAAGAGGAGGCCGGCGAGGCCCGTCATGGCCAGCGGATAGGCGAGGCCCGTGACCAGCGTGAGGGCGACGAGGAGCACGATGGCGGGGCGGATTTCCTTGATCATGGCAGCGGGTCCGGTCAGATGTCGTGAGTGTATCGCGTTCGTTCCCGGGGGCCCTCGGACCACGGCGACGACGGATCGGTCGCTGTCGTCCACGAGGGCCTTCGGTCACGACCGCTCAGGCGAGATGAAGCGTGGAGACGAGGAGGTCGATGGCCTTGATGCCCACGAAGGGCACCACGATGCCGCCGAGGCCGTAGATCAGGAGGTTGCGCGACAGCAGCGCCCCCGCCCCGATGGCGCGGAACTTGACGCCCTTCAGCGCCAGGGGGATCAGCGCGATGATGACGAGCGCGTTGAAGATGATGGCCGACAGGATCGCGCTCTGCGGCGAGGCGAGCCGCATGACGTTGAGGGCGCCGAGCTGCGGATAGAAGGCCAGGAACATCGCCGGGATGATGGCGAAATACTTGGCGACGTCGTTGGCGATGGAGAAGGTGGTGAGGGCGCCGCGGGTCATGAGGAGCTGCTTGCCGATCTCGACGATCTCGATGAGCTTGGTGGGGTCGGAATCGAGGTCCACCATGTTGCCGGCCTCGCGGGCCGCCACCGTGCCGGTGTTCATGGCGACGCCGACGTCGGCCTGGGCCAGGGCGGGGGCGTCGTTGGTGCCGTCGCCGCACATGGCGACCAGCTTGCCCTTGGCCTGCTCGGTGCGGATCAGCGCCAGCTTGTCCTCGGGCGTCGCCTGCGCGAGGAAGTCGTCGACGCCGGCCTCGGCCGCGATGGCGGCGGCCGTCATGGGGTTGTCGCCCGTGATCATCACGGTGCGGATGCCCATGCGGCGCAGTTCCGTGAAGCGCTCGCGGATGCCGCCCTTGACGATGTCCTTGAGGTAGATGACGCCGAGCAGCCGGCCGTCCCTGGCCACCGCGAGGGGCGTGCCGCCCGCCCTGGCGATCTCGTCCGCGATGCCCTGGATCTCCTTCGCGGCCTCGGCCGAGGACGCGGCGGACTTGACGGCCAGCGCCACCCCGCCCCGCGCTTCCGAGGCGGGCGCGGCCTGCACGGATTTCAAGATCGAATCCACGGCGCCCTTGCGGATGGAGGCGCCGTCCACGTCGACGCCGCTCATGCGCGACTGGGCCGTGAAGGGCACGAAGGTGGCCGCCATGCTGGCCATGTCGCGGGCCCGGATGTTGTACTTCTCCTTGGCCAGCACCACGATGGAGCGGCCCTCCGGGGTCTCGTCGGCCAGGGAGGCGATCTGGGCCGCGTCGGCGAGTTCGGCCTCGGTGACGCCGCGCACGGGCCGGAACTCGGTCGCCTGGCGGTTGCCCATCGTGATGGTGCCGGTCTTGTCGAGCAGCAGCACGTCGACGTCACCCGCCGCCTCGACCGCGCGACCCGATTTGGCGAGGACGTTGAAGCGCACCAGCCGGTCCATGCCGGCGATGCCGATGGCCGAGAGCAGCGCCCCGATGGTGGTGGGGATGAGCGGGATGAAGAGCGCCACCAGCACGATCATCGAGATGGAGCCCCCCGCGTAGGCGGCGAAGGACGGGATCGACGCCACCGCGAAGACGAAGATGATGGTGAGGCCGGCGAGCAGGATGTTGAGGGCGATCTCGTTCGGCGTCTTCTGGCGCTCGGCGCCCTCCACCAGCGAGATCATCCGGTCGATGAAGGTCGAGCCCGCCGCCGCCGTGATGCGGACCGGATCCAGTCGGAGAGCACCCGCGTGCCGCCGGTCACCGCCGATCGGTCGCCACCCGATTCACGGATCACCGGCGCGCTCTCGCCCGTGATGGCGGCCTCGTTGACCGAGGCGACGCCCTCGATGACCTCGCCGTCGGAGGGGATGATGTCGCCCGCCTCGACGAGGACCACGTCGCCGACCCTGAGGCCCGCGCCGGGGCGCATGTCGAAGGCGTGGCGCGGGCCGCCGACCGCCGCGCCCGCGCCGGTCAGCAGCTTGGCCTGGGTCTCGGTGCGGGTCTTGCGCAGGCTCTCGGCCTGGGCCTTGCCGCGCCCCTCCGCGGTGGCCTCGGCGAAATTGGCGAAGAGCAGCGTGAACCAGAGCCAGAGCACGATCTGGAACGAGAAGCCGAGGTCGGCGCCGCCCGTGACGGCGTCGCGCACGAGCAGCACCGTGGTCAGCGCCGCCACGACCTCCAGCACGAACATGACCGGGTTCTTGATCTGCAGGCGCGGGTCGAGCTTCCTGAAGGCACCGCCGACCGCCGGCCCGAGGATGCGGGCGTCGAGGATGCTGGACTGGGTTTTGGCCATTGGGGACGTCCGGGAAAGGGAGGATGGGGGAGCGGCGGGCGGCGGCGCGGGGGCCGGCGCCCGCGGGGCTCAGTTCGACGCGAAGCTCTGCCCGGCGGCACCGGCGAGGTGCTCGACCACCGGCCCGAGCGCCAGGGCCGGGAAGAAGGTCAGGCCGCCGATGATCACGTTCACGCCGACGAGCAGGCCGACGAAGAGGCCGCCGTGCGTCGGGAAGGTGCCGGCCGAGGGCGGCACGCGCTTCTTGCCCGCCAGCGACCCCGCGATGGCGAGGGCCGGGATGTGGATGAAGAACCGGCCGAACAGCATGCCGATGCCGAGCGTGGCGTTGTAGAAGAGCGTGTTGGCCGACAGGCCCGCGAAGGCCGAGCCGTTGTTGGCCGCCGCCGACGTGTAGGCGTAGAGGATCTCCGAGAAGCCGTGCGGGCCCGGGTTGTTGGTGCCGGCCACCGCCGAGGGCATGACCACGGCCAGCGCCGTGAAGCCGAGCATCACGAGCGGCAGGATGAGGATGCCCAGCATGGCCATCTTGACCTCGCGCGCCTCGATCTTCTTGCCGAGGTATTCCGGCGTGCGGCCCACCATGAGGCCGGCCACGAAGATCGCCACGATGACGAAGATCAGCATGCCGTAGAGGCCCGCGCCGACGCCGCCGATGATGACCTCGCCGAGCTGCATGTTGATCATCGGCACCATGCCGCCGAGGGCCGTCAGCGAATCGTGCATGGCGTTGACGGCGCCGCAGGAGGCCGCCGTGGTGATGACGGCGAACAGCGCGGAGGCGGCGATGCCGAAGCGGACCTCCTTGCCCTCCATGTTGCCGCCGTCGAGCCCGATGGCGTGAAGCAGCGGGTTGCCGGCCGCCTCCGCCCCGTAGAGGACCGCGACGCCCGCGACGAAGAGCACGCCCATGGCGCCCAGGATGGCCCAACCCTGGCGCTCGTCGCCCACCATGCGGCCGAAGACGTTGGTGAGGCCGGCGCCGAGCGCGAAGATGGCGAGCATCTGGATGAAGTTGCAGGCCGCGGTCGGGTTCTCGAACGGGTGCGCGGCATTGGCGTTGAAGAAGCCGCCGCCGTTGGTGCCGAGCATCTTGATGGCGACCTGGCTCGCCACCGGCCCGAGCGCGATGGTCTGCTTGGCGCCTTCCAGCGTCGTGGCGTCGACGTAGGCGCCGAGCGTCTGGGGCATGCCCTGCCACACGAAGACCAGCGTCAGCACGATGCAGAGGGGAAGCAGCACGTAGAGCGTGCAGCGGGTGAGGTCGACCCAGAAGGACCCGAGGGTCTTCGAGGAGGCGCGCGCGAAGCCGCGGATCAGCGCCACCGCGAGCGCGATGCCGGTCGCGGCGGAGAGGAAGTTCTGGTGGGTGAGGCCCAGCATCTGCGACAGGTAGGAGAGCGTGCTCTCGCCCCCGTAGCTCTGCCAGTTGGTGTTGGTGACGAAGCTCGCCGCCGTGTTGAAGGCGAGGTCCGGCGCCACCGCGCCCTGGCCCGCCGGGTTGAAGGGCAGCAGGCCCTGCAGGCGGAGCAGCAGATAGAGGACCAGGAAACCGCCGACGTGGAAGTACAGCACGGCGAGGAGATAGGAGACCCAGCCCTGTTCCTGCGCCTCGTCGATCCCCGCCGCCCTGTAGAGCAGGCGTTCCACGGGCCGCAGCACGGGGGACAGGACCGTCCGCTCCCCGGTGAAGACCCGCGTCATGTAGAGGCCGAGCGGTTTGGTCAGAGCGATGATGATCGCGCAGAAGAGCGCGATCTGGATCCAGCCGATGGCAGTCATGGCGGCACCTTTCAGAACCGCTCGGGGCGGACGAGGGCGTAGGTCAGGTAGGCGAGCAGCCCGAGGGTCACGAGCCCACCCAGCACATAGTCGAGCAGCATGGGGTCCTCCTAGAGCCGCTCGCAGACGAATGTATAGCCGACGGACAGCGCGAAGAACGCGAGCCCGCCGAGGATGAAGATGACATCGAACATGTCGTGTACGCCTCGTGTCTGTTCGGTCGAGAGCGGACATCGCGAAGACCACGGCCGCGCCGATGCTGGCCGGGCGGCGTTGCCGGTCTGCGAGCGTCAAGGTCGCAGCATCGGCATAGGTTTTCGAGAGAGGGCGGGCGTGCGGGATATAAAGATCCCATAAAGGGAACGCGGCGGCGCCGGCGTTCCGGATCCCGCGATGCCGGTCCCGTCATGCGGGATCCGTCGGATCGCCTGACCCCCGCCGATCCGGGGGGCTCGCCCCGGGATCGCGGTCGGCGAGGCCGTCGTGCGGAGGGTCGCGTCACGGGGGTGGCCGGGAACCCTGACCCGTCTGCTCGCGCCCGTGGATCCCGATCCGGCCCGCGGGGCCGGATCGGGATCGAGAAACAGGTGTGGAAGGATATGATGGCCCGGGCATTCTGCGGGATCCGGTTCGATCGCAGCCGCTCGCCCCGGGATGAGGGCCGCAGGGGGAGGCCAGCGGCCGGACGCCGCATCGGATGTCCGGAAGCCCCGCCGGGGCGCCGGAGGGGTCCGGCGCCGCGGTCCGGCGTGACGCGCCACGGCGGTCCGCTCTCGAAACGTCGCCCCGGGCCTCCGGCGGGCCGGGCGCGGCGGGCCGCTCAGCTCATCCAGTTGCCGCCGTCGATGTTGTAGCACTGGGCCACGATGTAGTCGGCGTCCCGGCTGGCCAGGAAGGTCGCCAGGCCGCCGATCTCGTCGGGGCGGGCCATGCGGCCGAAGGGCACCGAGGCGCCGACCATCCGCTTCTTCTCGCCGGGCTGCAGGTTCTCGTAGCGGGCGAACATCGCGTCGACGTGGTCCCAGTGCTCGTTGTCGACGACGCCGGGCGCGATGGCGTTGACGTTGATGCCGTGCTTGATGAGGTCGAGCCCGGCGCTCTGCGTCAGGCTGATCACCGCGGCCTTGGACGCGCAATAGACCGCCACCAGGGCCTCGCCGCGGCGGCCGGCCTGGGAGGCGAAATTGATGATCTTGCCGCCGCGCCCTTGGGCGATCATCTGCTTCGCCGCCGCCTGCAGCGTGAACAGCAGGCCCTCGACGTTGACGGCGAAGACCTTGCGATAGTCCTCGCGCGCGATCTCGACGATGGGCGCCAGCGTGAAGAGGCCGGCGTTGTTCACCAGGATGTCGATGCCGCCGTATTCCGCGACCGTGCGGGCCACGAGGGCGTCGATCGACTCCTGGCGCGTGACGTCGAAATGCACGCCGATGGCGTTCGGCCCGGCGCCTGCGCGGCCTCCTGGGCGCCCGCTTCGTTGAGGTCGGCGATCACGACCTTGGCGCCTTCCCGCGCATAGCGCTCCGCGATGGCGCGGCCGATCCCGCGCGCCGCCCCCGTCACGACCGCGACCTTGCCGGCGAGCTGCATGGCGTGTCTCTCCTGTTGCGGCCGGGCCTTCCGCCGGCCTTGCGGTGGATGGGTCAGGCGGGGGCGCAGGCGGCGCTGTAGGGCGCGAGCGCGGCCCGCACGGCGGCGATCACGAGGTCCCGCGCGACGGGCCGCACGGCGCCGTCGCGCACGCCGTCCCAGAGCCGGGGCAGGTACTGGCTGATCAGCGTCTCGGGGATGGGCCGCTCGCCGAGCCGGGCCATCAGGCCGTCGACGGCCGCCTGGGCCTCGGGATGGGGCCAGTAGTAGCGGATGCGGTCGCTGTAGGAGAAGTGGCGCTGGGCGACGAGCCCCGATCCTTGGGCGTCGTAGTAGCGCTGCCAGTTCCCCGGCTCGGCCAGCATGAGCCGCTCCATGGCGTCGCGCAGCGACGGCCCGGCCGGGCGCGGCGCCAGGACGTCGGCGACGTGGTCGAGCCCGTAGAGGGCTTCCCGCAGCGCGAAGGTCAGGCCGGGCCCGACCTTGAGGATGGCGAAGCCGTCGTCGACCAGGGCCCGCAGCGCCGCGGCGGGCTGGTAGTCGGTCGAATGGGCCTCGAAGACGAATCGCGGCAGGCGATCGAGGGCCGCCACGAGGCCGCGCGCCCCCGCGGGATCGTAGGCGATGACGTCGGCGTGGCCGAACTCGACGCCCGGCTGCACCACGACGCCGATGGCGCGCCCGAAGGCTTCGGCGAGGCCGGCCGCCGCGAAAGCCTCGCGGTGGACCGCCACGGTGGCCAGCGCCGCCTCGGGGCGGGTCGCCTCGAGGTGGTCGAGCGCGTGGGTGGCGCCGCCCGGCACCGGCACTTCGGTGCCGATGACGTAGACGGGCGGGGGCAGCCCGGCCGCGGCGACCGCGCGTTCGGCGGCCCCGGCGAGCCGCGCGGCCCGCGCGGCGGTCTCGGCATCCGCCAGCGCGGCCGGCTCGCCGCGGCATCCCATGGAGGTGTCGAGGTGCAGCTTGGCGAAGCCGGCACCCGCATAGGCGGCGATCATCGCCTCGGCCTCGGCCATGGCCTCGTCGGCCGGCAGCGCGCGCCAGGGGTTCGGCCCGAGGTGGTCGCCGCCGAGGACCAGCCGCGCGGGATCGAAGCCGACCCGGCCGGCGATCTCGCGCACGAAGGCGCGGAAGCCCGCCGGCGTCATGCCGGTATAGCCGCCGTCCTGGTTCACCTGGTTGCAGGTGGCCTCGATCAGCACCGGCATGCCGTCGGCGAGGCCCTGGAGCAGGGCCGCCTCGATGGCGAGCGGATGGGCCGTGCAGACCGAGGTGATGCCGACGCGGGTGCCGGCGTGACGCAGGTGGGCGATGTCGGCGATGCTGAACGGCGTCATGCCGAAGCTCCTTCCGCACCGGCCAGGAAGGCGTCGAGATCCGCCCGCGTCGATGCGCCCTCCATGGGCCCGCGCCGCGTCACGGCGCGGGCGCCGGCCGCCGCCGCGTAGCGCAGGGCCTCGGAAGGCGAGGCGCCGCGCAGCCAGCAGGTCACGAAGGCGGCGCCGAAGCAGTCGCCGGCCCCGGTCGGGTCGACCTCCTCGACCGGGAAGGCGGCCTGGCGGCGGCTGCCGGCGGCGTCGTGGTACTCGGCCCCGGCGGCGCCCCGCTTCACCACCACGGCCTTGACGCCCCGGTCGAGGATCTCCGCCACGGCGCCGGCATCGTCCTGCGCGGCGGCGAAGAGCTGGAGTTCGGGCCCGCTCGGCAGGAAGAGGTCGCAGCGCTGCAGCAGGGCCGACAGCGCCGCCCGCATGCCGGGCAGGGCCAGGAGCTCGCGCCGGATGTTGGGATCGAAGGACACGGTGCCGCCCTTGCCCTTGATGGCGGCGACGGCCTCCTCGGTCGCCGCGACCACGGCCGGGGAGAACAGCGAGGAGCCCATGACGTGGAGGTGGTCGGCCCCCGCGATCAGGGCGCGGCCGGCCGCGTCGAGCGCGATGCCGGCGTTGGCGCTGCGGCGGATGTTGAACACGAAGTCACGGTCGCCGTCCGGACGGTAGCGCACGAAGGCGCTGCCCGTGGCGGCCTCGGGATCGACCGCGATGGCCGAGACGTCGACGCCGTCGGCCGCGAGGCGGCGGAGGTTCAAGCGGCCGAAGTCGTCGTCGCCGACGCGGCCCACCATGCCGCAGGGCTGGCCGAGCCGCCCGCACTGGTCGATGAAGATCGCCGGGGCGCCGGACGGAAACGGCCCCACCAGGGCCAGCGGCTCCAGAAAGCCCAGGCCGAGCTCCGTCGCCATGACTTCGACGACGATCTCCCCGATTGTGATGACCTTGCGCATGGCACCTCGACCAGATGGGTTCGGCTGCGGATGTCGCGCCACGCCGGCGTGCGGGGCAGGACAGGGGCTGGATCTGCGACGGCCGGGCGCGGTTGCCGGCGCGCGCCCCGGGGGGGGCGTCGGCCGGATCCCCGGTCCGGCGTGCGGGTGTGGCGGCCCGTCGTGTTGCTCGGGGAGATCCCTAGCCAGCGCCATAGCGAGCGTCAATGATTATTTTAACGTATGTAAAAAACCAGCGGGGATCCCGCTTTTGCCCGGGATGGCGCTGGGGTAGAGATCCGGGACCCGGTTCGCTGATCCATGTCGTCGACCGTCGAGACCGAGGGGAAGGACCCATGACCAGCGAGGCCGAGCCCCGCGACGGCTCACCGCTGCGGCGGCCGAGGACGATGGAGGAATTCGCGGCCGCGGCGGGCGTGTCGCGCCCCACGGTCTCCAAGTTCTTCAACGATCCCGACAGCGTGCGGCCCGCCAGCCGGGAGCGCATCCGCAGGGCGGTCGCGGAGCTCGACTATCATCCGAACCTGCTCGCGGTGAACTTCAATCGGCGCAACCCCAAGACGATCGGCATCGTGGTGCCGTCGCTGACCGATCCGTTCTACGCCGAGATCGTGCGCCAGGTCGAACTCGGCGCCATCGCGGCGGGCTACTGGTCCATCGTGCTGAGCTCGCACGCCGATCCGGCGCTGGAGTCGCGAGCCCTGCAGGCCCTCTCCGGCATGAAGGCCGCCGGCGTGCTGATCGCCCCCCTGGGCGAGCGGTCCGGACGGCCATCGGCCGGAGGTCGACATGCCGGCGGTGTTCCTCGATTCCCGCGTCGAGGGCGCGGGGTCCTTCGTCGGGACCGACAATGCGCAGAGTTTCGGGCTCATCGTGCAGTATCTCTGCCGCACCGGCGCGGCGCCCTGCCTGGTGGCCATGCCCGAGGTCAACCGCAACGCCCACGAGCGGCGGGCCGCCTATCTCGACGCCATGCGGCGCCTCGGCCACGAGCCGAAGGTCCTGGAGGCCGAACGCCGGGACTGGGCTTTCGAGGAGGCCGGGTTCGAGGTCGCCGAGCGCGCCCTGGCGGCTGGCGGATTTCCGAGCGGCACGGTGCTGTGCGCCAACGACCGCCTGGCCTTCGGCGTGATGGCCGCCGCCACGCAGCGGGGGCTCAGGATCGGCCGGGGCCCCGGCTGCGACCTGCGCGTCGCCGGCCACGACGATCACCCGCTGAGCCGCTTCTCCTCGCCGAGCCTGACCACGGTGGCGCAGGACTACCGGGGGATCGCGACCTCGGCCCTGGCCATCCCTGATGGACCGGATCGACCCGGCGCGGGAGGCCGGCGGCGGCGCGATCGCGTCACGCTGTTCGAGGCGAAGCTCATGATGCGCGATTCGGCCTGACGCCGCCGGCCGAAGGCGATCCGAGACCGCCTCCGCCAGGCGGGATGGGTCGCGGATGGATGCCCTTTGGGCAAAAGGCGAGGGAAGCTCCTCGACGGTTTCGAGGGACGTCGAGGCACGAGCCCGTTGCATCGCCGACGTCTGAACGCGCTGTCCGCTCGTCCCCGCCTGCGCGAAGGCGAGGGGGAGAGGCCGGGCCCATCGGCGGGACGCCGCATGACCCGGATCCTCGCGCGGGGCGCTCCCCGCGCCTCGATACGCCGCCGGGGCGCTCCGCGCCTCGATACGCCGGGGCGCTCCGCGCCTCAGTGCGCCGCCGGGGCGCTCCGCGCCTCAGTGCGCCGCCGGGGCGCTCCGCGCCTCAGTGCGCCGGGGCGCTCTCCCGCGTGTCGGTCCCATCGGCGGTCGCGAGCCGGGGCGCCTCCCGCGGGGCGGCAGCTCCCATGCGCAGGTGCTCCACGGCCTCGCCGCGGCTGAGCGGCTCCTTGGGGGTCGTCCATTCGAAGGCGTCGAGCCGGCCCGTGACGGGCGAGACCGGCGCCCAATGGTCCGACACCATGCCGTCCGCCACCCAGGCCGGATCGCGCGGCGCGCGCTGCGCGCGCTGGAGCCACTCGTAGAGCGCCCCCGTGTCGCCGTGTTCGGCCTCCTCGATCTCGGCCATCAGCCGGCAGACCTTGACGGTGGGCCGGGCCCCCTCGGCACCGTCGGCGAGAGGCCTCAGCGTGGCGCGGGCGCGCTCGAACTCGCGGGCCTCCAGGGCCGCACGCGCGACCGCCATCAGGCTCTCGGGGTCGCGCGGGGCGATGCGGGCCAGCGTTTCCGCCCGGAGGAGCCGGTCGGCGGCGGAATCGCCCGGCCGCACGCCCAGATAGGCGTCGACGAGATCGGGGTGGGGCGTCGCCGAATAGGCGGTCTCGATCAGCTTGGAGGCGCGCCGGATGTCGCCCTTGCGGGTCAGCAGCTTGCCCGCCAGGGCGGCGGCCGGGACCAGCGTCGGCGCCATCTTGAGGGCGTCGCGCACGAGGCTCAGCGCCTCCTCGGGGTCGCGCTCGGCGCGCTCGCTCGCCATGGCGGTGTTGAGCACGGCCCGCTGGCGGTTGGCGGTGGCGCGGTCGGTGATGCGGCCCCCGGCATTGCGTTCGACCGCGGAGAGCGCGCCCGCCCAGTCGCCGTGGCCGGCCCGGTGGTCCAGCACGGCCTGCCCGGCCCAGGGCAGGGTCGCGGTCTTGAGCGCCTCCTCGGCATAGGCATAGGCGGCCTCGGGGTCGTTGCGGCGCTGCGCCTCGACGTGGAGGCCGCGCAGGCCGAGGGCCCGGGTCTCGGGATGGTCCAGCATCTCGGCGAAGCTCTTCTCGGCGCCCGCCGGATCGCCCGCCATCTGGGCGGCCTGGGCCTTCAGGAGCAGCACCATCGGCTCGCGCTTGAGGTAGCGGTCGGCCTCGCCCGCGTAGCGGAGCGCCGCCGTCTGGTCGCCGGTGCCGATGGCCACGAGGCCGCGCGACAGCGCCGTCATGCCGCGCTGGCGCCGGCGCGAGCGCGAGGCGCCCGACAACAGCGAGGGCACGCGGAACACGAAGAGCAGGATGCTCCAGCCGACCGCCACCACCACGGCGGCGACCAGCAGCGCGACGGCGCCCACGAGGGTCGACGTCTCGATCTCCCGGCCGCCGAAGGTGATCAGCACGGTGCCGGGATGGTCGGCCATCCAGACCACGCCCAGCGCGAGGAGCACCACGACGGCGAAGTAGATCAGCACGCGTATCATGGATCGCCCACTTTCATCGGATCGGACTCGGGCCGCGGCCCGGGACGGCCGGGCGCGGTGAATGACATCTGGCGGGTGGTGGTGGCGAGACGGGGGCCGCCGGCGCGGCGGCCCCCGCCCGGCGCGTCAGCTCTTGGTCTTGCCCAGCGTGGCGATGGCGCGGCTCACGATGCCCTGCGCGGCGGCGGCGGCATCGACGCGGCTCCGCGCCGCATCGGCCCAATCCCGCGACATTGTCCTGCGCGGCCTCCGGCAGCCTCGACCAGGCCGCCAGGGCCGCCGGGACGTCGCCCGACGCCAGGGCCGCGTCGACCTGCGAGACCAGCGCGGCGGGATCGTCGCCCTGCACGGCGCCGACGCGGCGGACCTGGACGAGGTTGCGGGCATTGGCGGCGAAGCGTTCGAAGGCGCTGCCGGCTTCGGCCGGCCTGACGGTCGCCAGGACGGCGCCCGAGACGGCGTTCCACCGGTCGCGCAGCGCGGCGGCCGTCGGAGCACCCTGGGCGGCGAGGGGCGACAGCTTGGCCACGGCCTCGGGCTCGGCGCCCAGGGCCTTGAGGGCGGCGAGGTCGGCCTCGTAGGGACGCCCGTCCGCGATGGCGGAGGCGACCGACTGGCCCACGAGCGCGATCGGGGTCGCCCGCGTCTCGTCGGCGCTGCCGACCGCGCGGGCTTCCGTCACGCGCTCGCCGTCCTTCGGCGCCGCGAGCTGGCCCTCGGCCTTGGCGAGGCGCGCGTCGAGCGCGCTGGTGGCGGCCTGGAGCGGGGACAGGTCGACGCGCGGCAGGTTCGCGACCGTCGCCTGCAGCTTGCCGAGCCCGTTGGCCTCCGCATTGAGCTTGGCCTCGATGCCGTTTGTCCGGCTCTCGAAGGCGTTCATGCGGGCGTCGAAGCCGTTGATCTTGCCGTCGACGCCGTTGACCTTGGCGTCGAAGGCGTTGAGGCGCGCGTCCGAACCGTTGACCTTGCCGTCGAGCGCCGTCACGCGGCCGTCGAGCGCCGCCAGGCGGCCGTCGAGGCCGGCCACCTTGGCGTCGACCGGGCCGAAGTCCGGCGCCACCGGCTTCGGCAGGTCGGCGACGGTCCTGGCGGTCTGGCCCTGGGCGTTGGCGAGATCCGCCACGCGCCCGTCGATCCCGTCGAGCTTGGCGGCCAGGGCGCCGAGCGCTCCCACGGTCGCGGCCGCCTCGGCGCCGGAGGGCGCGGGCGCCGCGGGGGCGGGCTGCTGGGCCGCGGCGTCGAGCCGGCCCGACAGGTCCGCCACGGTCTTGGCGAGGGCCGCCCGATCGGCGTCGGCGGCGGCGACGAGCTTGTCGAGGGCCGCCAGCCCGGCCTGCAGCTGCGCGGGATCGGGCCGCGCTTCCAGCGCCGCCACTTTGTCGCGCAGGGCCGCGAGATCGTCGCGGCCGCTGC
Source organism: Melastoma dodecandrum (assembly GCA_029817715.1). Taxonomy (NCBI): domain Eukaryota; kingdom Viridiplantae; phylum Streptophyta; class Magnoliopsida; order Myrtales; family Melastomataceae; genus Melastoma; species Melastoma dodecandrum. The sequence continues at coordinate 72,401 of JARUPY010000156.1, forward strand.
GCTGCGGTTCCGTGTAGAGCAGCCAGGCGAGGCCCCCGAGCAGCGCCACGATGCAGAGGGTGAGGATCCAGGGCAGCGCGCCCCCGCCCGCCCGCCCGGACGCGGCGGCCGGAGGCACGGATCCGCCGTCGTAACCCGCCGGGCGCGCGGATTCCGCCGGCGCGGCATCGGCGGCGGCGCGTCCGCCCGTCTCCGGCACGGTCTCGACGCGCGAAGGCTCGGTCGCGGGAGAAACCATGACGGGCTCCTCGCCCGCCGGGAGGGGCTCGGCGCTTCCGGAGGCGGGCTCGCGCCGCGGGCTGCCGAACAGCACGGGCTCGGACACTTCGCGCGCCGATCCCCCGACGGGATCCACCGTCACGGTGACGGGATCCCCCGTCACGGTCGCGTCGCGCGGGACCTCGGTCGCATCGGCGGGCGGCGGAGCGGCATCGGCCGCGCCCGCCACCGTCTCGTCCCTGGCGTCGTCCGGAGCCTCGACGGGGACCTCTGTGGCGGAGCGTCGATGATCGGCGGCTCGCGCCGCCTCTTGCCCGTGCGCGCCGGAAGTCGTTCGGCCCACGGTTCCCGTTTCTCCGCCATTTCCCGCTTCCTTCTCGGCATTCGGCCCGCGCCGCACCTTCCGCGCGGCGCGGCGCCTCCCGGCAGGGCCGCTCCGGCCCACCGGCACCGCGCGCGCCGGCCGCCCCGTCCCCGCGTCGCGGATCCGGGGCGGATGCGCCCACGCGGTTGTCGAATCCCGGCCGCTGCGGCTTTCAACGCCCCAGGGGTGCGTTCGGACCGTCCGCTGCCGGTTTTTTGCGACGACGGCGCTGGTCTAGCCTGCCGCCGCCACGGGGTCAAAGCGCCGTCGCGGGACCGTCACGGGCCGCCAGCGCCGCGGCCACGGCGACGAGGCGCCGGGCCGCCTCGGCGTGCAGCCGCTCGACCATGCGGCCCTCGATCCGCAACGCGTTGAGGCCCGCGCCCTCGGGGCCGCCGAAGGCCTCCACGATGCGCCGCGCCCAGAGGACTTCGCCGGGCTCGGGCGCGAAGACGCGGTTGCAGACCGGAACCTGGGCGGGTTGGATGCAGGTCTTGCCATCCATGCCGAAGTCGCGGCCCTGGCTCGCCTCGGCGGCGAGGCCCTCCGGGTCGTCGAGGCCGTTGAACACGCCGTCGAGCGCGTCGAGCCCGTGGCAGCGGGCGGCCGCCACCGTGGCGGCGAGCCAGGGCAGCACGGCCTCGCGCCCCGGCCCCATCCGCAGGCGCAGGTCCTTGGCGAGGTCGTTGGTGCCCATCACCAGCACGTCGAGGCGTGAGGCGGGATCGGCCGCCGCGGCGGCGATCTCGGCGACGCGGAGCACCGCCATCGGCGTCTCGATCATGGCCCAGAGCCGCGGCCCCGCGGGCGCGTCGCCGAGCAGCGGCCGCGGCGCGCGTCACGGCGCCGGGCTCCGACACTTTGGGGAGCAGCAGGCCGTCGGGCCGCGCGGCCGCGACGGCCTTCACGTCCTCGGGGCCCCAGGGCGTGTCGAGCCCGTTCACCCGCACCACCACCTCGCGGTGCCCGAAGCCGCCCTCGGCGAGCGCCCGGACGGCCGCGGCGCGGGCGGCGGGCTTGTCGGCCGGCGCCACCGCGTCCTCGAGGTCGATGATCACGGCATCGGCGTCGAGGGCGCGGGACTTCGCCAGCGCCCGCGCGTTGGAACCCGGAACATAGAGGACACTGCGTCGCGGCCGGACGATCATGGGTGCGAATCCGTCGTGGGGCCGTCATAAAGCACGCCGTTCCGCCGAGGGCCACGGCGGCCCGGCCGGGCGGGACGATTCGGGGCGAGGACCACCATGACGCGCATCACCACATCGATCGACATCGCGGCCCCGCCCGCCGACGTGTGGAAAGTGCTGATGGACTGGACCCGCTATCCCGAATGGAACCCGATGCTGCGCGCCATCGCGGGCCAGGCGCGCAAGGGCGCCAAGATCACGGTCTCGATCGCCTCGCCGGTCGGCACGCTGGCGATCCCCGCCGTGGTGACGCGGCTCGCCACCAATTCCTGCATCGTGTGGCACAGCCAGATGCGGCTCTCGGGCCTCTTCGACCGCGACCACATCATCGAACTGTCGCCCGATCCCGCCGGCTGCCGCCTGACCCAGACCCAGACGTTCAAGGGCCTGCTGGCGCCCGGCGCCTCCGTGGTGGCGACCGGCACGGTGCGGGACGGGCTGACCAAGATGAACGCGGCGCTGAAGGAGCGGGTGGAAACGGGCCGGTCGTCCTGATCGCGATCAGGCGGCGTCACCGGATCGCGTGACGGCGATCGGGATCGGTCGATGCTGCGCCGATGCGCTCGCTTCGCACCGTGCTCCCCGCTCCGCCGTCATTGCGAGGAGCGCGAGCGACGAAGCAATCCAGAACGACGGTGCCGGAGAAGCCCAAGGCGTCGTGCCATCCGCGCCCGATCGGCACTCGCATCGCGATTAGAAGGATCGGCCGCGTTCACCGAAATCGCGGGGAGAAAGCTGGTTTGCGATCCGGACACGGGCGGACACCGCAATGCTTGCCATACAATTCGGGCGGCCGTTTACTGGAATGCAATTGGGCGAAGCGAGGGCGCGATGAGTCGGTGGCTTGGCAAAGTCTCTCGTCGGCGATCGAGCACGCGGATTCGGCCTGGAAGCTCTTGGCCCGGGACCGGTTCGACTCCGATGCCGACAGCGGCGCGCCGAGTTTCAGGCCAAAAGCCATGACCGAGGTCGCCGCGACAGGGTTGGTCGTCGTTTCTCATCCCGACCAGACGAGCCTGAACCACGCCTTGGCGGCGTCGATCGCACGAGCGTGGGACGCGATGAGCATTCCGACCCGGTTCGTCGATCTTCACGCGATCGGCTTCAACCCGGTCTTATCGCCCGAAGAGGCCCGGGGCATGGGCTCGACAGACTCGGACGTCCGCACACAGACAGGCTTTTTGCTGAAAGCCGATCTCGTCGCCGTGGTGCATCCGAACTGCTGGGGATCCCCACCGGCCATGATGAAGGGTTGGATGGACAGGGTCTTCGCGCCGGAAGCGGCCTACGCCTTCGCCAAGGGCGAGGATGACGGGGATGCACCGATCGGACTTCTCCGAGGCAAACGCGCGCTGGTGATCAACACCAGCAACACGTCACTCGAACGAGAGACGGAAGCGTTCGGAGATCCGCTGGAACGGATCTGGCGCGACTGTCTGCTCGGCTATTGCGGTTTCAGTTCGGTTCGCAGGCGCGTCTTTCGCATCGTGGCGACCAGTAGCGCCGCGGACAGGGCGACTTGGATCGACGAAGCCGCGTGCGACGCCCGGCTCATAGCCGGCGGCTGACCCACGCGACTACGACTGCTCTCTCCATCGTCATGGCGAGCGGAGCGATGCCGTCCAGGCCCGGCGTGAGCGACCGAAGAGCCCCGGAACGGCACCACGCTCAGGGCCTCTCCGCGCCGTCGTCCTGGATCGCTTCGTCGCTCGCGCTCCTCGCGATGACGACGGCCCGAGCGGCCGAGCCGACATCCGCGAACCGCATGCCACGGCTTCCGTGAGATCCGGTCGCCTTCTGCCTGTCATCGAAGAACTCGACCGAGAACCATATGACACGGCCCGCCGCGGCCCCGCCCCGCCGCCCCCCGGCTCAGGCGGCCGCCACCGTGGCATGGGCCGCGGTGGCGTCCGTGCCGGTCGGTGCCCCGGAAGAAGGCGGCGCCGAGCGCGGCGAGCCCCGTCGCGACCCGGACGTGCCGGCCGTTGGGGCAGAGCTTCTCGACGGGGTCGAACCCGATCCAGCCGATGCCCTGGACGTGGGCCTCGACCCAGGCATGGGCCGCCGAGGCCTTGCCGGCCCGCGCCTCCTCGCGCAGCAGATAGCCCGTGACGTGGCGGCAGGGGTGGCCGAGGTGGCGCGCCGCCGCCGAGAAGATGTGGGCATGGCTCGCCGCATCCCCGGTCTTGGCCGCGAAGGCCTGGCCGGCCGTGGGCTTCACCACCGGGGCGCCGGGCTCGGGCGGGATGTCCTCCCAGGCCACCTCGGCGTGCAGCGCGTGCATCAGCGCGTGGAGCTGGCCGAGCGGCTCCGCCTCGCTGGCCGTGGCGCGCTGGGCGAACTGGCGCAGGCCGGCGTCGAGGCGCGTCAGTTCGGTTTCCCGCAGGAAGATGTCGACCGGCAGTCGCTCGGCCGCGCCCCGCACCATGCCGGCCGCATCATAGGTCTCGACGTGGCAGGACGGATGTCACCGTGAAGGCCTCCAGCGGTCCGGCGGCGCTGAAGCTGTGGGTGATGTTGCCGAAGGCGTCCTGCCCGACGCGCAGCGAGCAGTCGATGTCGGCGTCGATCCGGTTGCCCGTGACGTGCTGACCCTCGTGCGAGCGCGGCGAGAGCCGCAGGAGGACGGTGAGATTGCGGGCCGGGGCCGGGAAGGAGAAGTGGATGTCGTTTCGGATCGTCAGATGCATGGGCCGGCCTACACCAGATATTGTTCGCTGATGCTCACGCCGAGCCTGTTGTTGTCGTCGATGAAGGTGGTGATGAACTCGTGCAGCCCGCTCTGGAAGAGGCCGCCGATGGAGGCGTTCTCGAGCTGCGCCATGGTGCGGCGCGCGGCGCGCTGCGCCTGCCCCTGCCGGCCGTAGGCCTTGGCGAGGCTGTCGAGGCAGCTCACGATGTTCTCGTAGCAGGACAGGAGCGAGCGGGGCATTTCCGAGCGCAGGATGAGCAGGTCGGCGATCAGCCAGGGCTTGATGCTTTCCCGATAGATCCAGTGATAGGCGGTCAGCGCCGACACGGCCCGCAGGATGGCGGCCCATTGGAAGTAGTCGAGCGAGCCGCCGACCGTCTCGGTCTCGGGCAGCAGCACGTGGTACTTCACGTCGAGGATGCGGGCCGTGTTGTCGGCGCGCTCGATGAAGCAGCCGAGGCGCGAGAACCAGTAGGACGGGTCGCGCAGCATGGTGCGGTAGATCGCGCCGTCGAAGAGCAGCGAGGTCTGCTTCACGAAATCGAGGAAGCGGGGCACCTCGTCGCGCCAGTCGGAGCCGCTCTTGTGGGCGTCCTCGAACTTCTTGAGCTCCAGCCAGGCGCCGTTGATGGCCTCCCACATCTCGGCCGTGAGGGCGGTGCGCACCGCGCGGCCGTTGGTGCGGGCCGCCTCGATGCAGTTGCGGATCGAGGACGGGTTCGTGGCGTCGAAGGTCAGGAAGTCGACGACCGCGTCGGCCTCGGCGGCCTCGTGCTTGAGGTGGTAGGCGTCCGACACGCCCGAGGATTCCAGCGCGCTTTCCCACTCGGTCCTGTGTTCGTTGTAGGCGGTGGGCAGCGCGGACAGGCGCTGCGCCGCCTCGATCGTGCGGGCCAGGAACTCGGCGCGCTCGATGTAGCGCGCCATCCAGAACAGGCTGTCGGCGGTCCGCGACAGCATGGTGAACTTGCGGGTGGGCCGCTGCATCGAGACCGCGAGGCTGCGGGCGCCGCGGTCCCCGGAGGTCTGGGTCATGGCACCCTCGCCCATGGTCTGCGTGGTGCCGTCGGGCAGGGTCTGGGTCATGCCGCCGCTCATCGTCCGAGCCATCTCACCCGTCACGCGCGCTCTCCGTCGTCGACGATCCACGTATCCTTGGTGCCGCCGCCCTGGCTGGAATTGACCACGAGCGAGCCTTCCTGCATGGCGACGCGGGTGAGCCCGCCCGGCACCACCCGGGCGCCCCGGGCGCCCGACAGCACGAAGGGCCGCAGGTCGACGTGGCGCGGCGCGATGCCGCTCGCCGTCGCGGTCGGACAGGTCGAGAGCGCCAGCGTCGGCTGGGCGATGAAGTTGTCGGGATCCTGCTTCAGCTTGGCCGCGAAGGCGGAAATCTGGTCCTTCGTGGCATGCGGGCCGACCAGCATGCCGTAGCCGCCCGAGCCGTTGACCTCCTTGACGACGAGTTCGGGCAGGTGGTCGAGCACGTAGCGCAGCGAGTCCTCCTCGCGGCAGCGGAAGGTCGGCACGTTCTTCAGCTTCGCCTCCTCGCCGAGATAGAAGCGGATGATGTCCGGCATGTAGCTGTAGATGGCCTTGTCGTCCGACACGCCCGTGCCCACCGCGTTGGCGAGCGTGACGGATCCCGCCTGGTAGGCGCTCATCAGCCCGGGGACGCCGAGCATGGAATCGGGCCGGAAGGCCAGGGGATCGAGGAAATCGTCGTCGAGGCGGCGATAGATGACGTCGACGCGCTTCGGCCCCTCGGTGGTGCGCATGAAGACGACGTCGTTCTCGACGAAGAGGTCGCGGCCCTCGACGAGTTCGATGCCGAGCTTGTCGCCCAGGAAGGAGTGTTCGTAATAGGCCGAATTGTACTGACCCGGCGTCAGCAGCACCACGACGGGGTCGCGGTCGGCCGTGCGGGGCGTGACGGAGCGCAGCGTCGCCAGCAGCTGGTCCGGGTAGTTCTCGACCGGCGCCACGCGATGGGCCGAGAACACGTCCGGGAAGAGCCGCATCATCACCTCGCGGTTCTCCAGCATGTAGGAGACGCCGGAGGGCGTGCGCGCATTGTCCTCCAGCACGTAGAAGTCGTCCGCGTCGATGCGCACGACGTCGATGCCGGCGATATGCACGTAGACGTCGTGCGGCACCTTCACGCCGATCATCTCGGGGCGGAAATAGGGGTTGCGGTAGATGAGTTCGGCGGGGACCACGCCCGCCCGCACCACCTCGCGCGGCCCGTAGAGGTCCGCCAGGAACATGTTGAGCGCCTTGACGCGCTGGATGAGGCCGGCTTCTAGCCGCGCCCATTCTTTGCGCGCGAGCAGACGGGGCACGATGTCGAAGGGGATGAGCCGCTCGGTGGCGTCCTTGTCGCCGTAGACCGCGAAGGTGATGCCGATCCGGCGGAACAGGAGATCGGCCTGGGCGCGGCGCGAGGCCAGCAGGCCCGGCGGCACGTTCGCCAGCCACTCGGCGAGGCGCCGGTACACCTGCCGGGGCGATCCGCTCGCCTCGCTCATCTCATCGAAGAATCTGGGCTCGACGGACACTCACGGCTCCCTGGATGCGGCGTGCGCCTCTAGTTTCGCAAAGCTTATGCCATGCGGACGCGCGGGATCCATGGGAAAAGGGGAGCCTCGGGCCCCGCCCGAGGCACGCGGGAGCCGGGGGAGGCCGAGATGGTCGAGGGGGATCGCGCCGGCGGGCGGCCGGTGGAGGCCGCGGTCCCGCAGGGGTCGGAGACGGCCCGCCTCCACGCCGGCCTGCCGGTGGCCGAGAGTTTCGACGCCGCGGTCGACATGAGCCGCTATGCGCCGCTGCCGGACGGCTGGCGGCTCGGCCTCGCCGACGTCGTCACCTCCACGGAAGCGCTCGGCGCGGGCCGCTACAAGGCCGTGAATACGGCCGGTGCCGCGGTGATCTCGGCCGTCTCCAACGCGCTCGGCACCCTGGACTTCCCCTTCGTGTTCACCGGCGACGGGGCGAGCTTCGCGGTGGCGCCGGAGGATGCGGAGCGGGCCGAGGCGGCGCTCGGCGCCACGATCGCCTGGGTGGCGTCCGAACTCGGCCTCGCGTTGCGCGGCGCGCTGGTGGAGGTCCGGGCCATCCGGGCCGCGGGATCGGACCTGCGCATCGCCCGGGTGGCGGCCTCGCCCAACGTGGCCTACACGATGTTCGCGGGCGGGGGGCGCGACTGGGCGGAGCGCGAGCTCAAGGCCGGGCGCCTGGCGCCGCCGCGCGCGCCCCCCGGGGCGCGGCCGGACCTCACGGGCCTGACCTGCCGCTTCCGGCCCATCCCGTCCAGCGCGGGCGAGATCCTGTCGGTCATCGTCAAGCCGCGCGGGGAGGCGCGGGGCGAAGCTTTCGCGCAGGCCTGCGCGGCCGTGCTCGCCGCGGCCCGCGGCGTGCCGCGCGGCGGCCACCCGCTGCCGGCGCGGGGGCCGGCCGTGCCCTGGCGGCCGGACGGGCTCGACCTCGAGGCCAGGCTGCACCGCCCGTCCGGCGGCTCGCTGCGGGCGAGCCGGTGGCGCGTGGCCTCCCGTTCGCTCCTCAACAGCCTCGTCCTGCGCGGCGGATGGCGCGTCGGCGGGTTCTCGCCCGAGTCCTATGCCCGCGACCTCGTCGAGAATTCGGATTTCCGCAAGTTCGACGACGGGCTCATGCTGACGCTGGATTGTCCCGCCGAGGTCGCCGGAGGCCATCGCGGCGCGCTCCTCTCCGCCGCCGAGGCCGCCGGTGTGCTGCGCTACGGCCTCCACCGCCAGTCCGAGGCGCTCCTGACCTGCGTCGTGCCCTCCGCCTTCCGTTCGGACCACGTCCATTTCGTCGACGGCGCGGCCGGCGGCTACGCCATGGCGGCCGCGGCGCTGAAGCGCAAAGAGGCGTGAGGGCGACCCCGATCGGTGCCGCGCTTTCGGAGCGTCCCGGCGCGGGGACCCGCCTCTGAAAAGAGCGGCGCCGATCGGGGCGGGAACCCATGCCGCCGCGATCCGCACCGGACCGGGGCATCCTGCCCGAAATCTGGGCCACCCGGACGAAAAGCTGGGCAGGGCCCGGGATCGCGGGCGCGGCCGGCCGTCGTGCGGCCGTCTTGGTTCGATGGCATGGGGACGGGACCGGGGCGGAACGGAACGCCCCTGAATTGGATTGGCATGGGCCGGGTTTCATCTTTAACCTGCGATCCTGCCCATCCGTCGCCGCATCGGTTCCAGGAGCGTTCCATTTCGACGACCCCTGTCAGCGCCCCTGTTCCCGACATCCTCAGGGTCGAGGACCTGCGGGTCGGCTTCGCCATGCAGGGCGGCGCCGCCGAGGTCGTCAAAGGCGTCACCTTCCGGGTGCCGGCCGGCAAGACGGTGGCGCTGGTCGGCGAGTCCGGCTCCGGCAAGACCGTGATCTCCCAGAGCGTCATGGGCCTGCTGCCGAAGAACGGGATCGTGCTCGGCGGCAAGATCCTGTTCGCGGACCCGAAGTCGTCGGGACCGCCCGTCGACCTCGCGACGCTCAGGCGCGACGGGCCGGAGATCCGGGCCCTGCGCGGCGGCCGCATCGGCATGATCTTCCAGGAACCCATGTCGTCGCTCTCGCCGGTCCACACGATCGGCAACCAGATCCGCGAGGCTTTGATCCTCCACCGCCAGGTCTCCAAGGAGGAGATGCGCGACGAGGTGCGCCACATGCTGGGCCTCGTGGGCTTCAAGGACCCGAACCGCGCCTACAAGATGTACCCGTTCGAACTGTCGGGCGGGCTGCGCCAGCGCGCCATGCTGGCCATGGCGCTGATCTGCCGCCCCGCGCTGCTCATCGCCGACGAGCCCACCACCGCGCTCGACGTGACCATCCAGGCGCAGGTCCTGAACCTCATGCGCGACCTCCAGGCGGAGCTCGGCATGGCCATCCTGCTCATCACCCACGACCTCGGCGTGGTGGCCAACATGGCCGACGAGGTGGTGGTCGTGTACCACGGCGAGATCACCGAGGCCGGCACGGCCTCCGACCTGTTCCGCCGGCCGCAGCACCCCTACCTCAAGGCGCTGCTCAAGGCCATTCCGTCCTTCGACATGAAGGCGGGCGAGAGGCTCGTCGCCCTGCGCGACAGCGGCGCCGACGTGAAGGCGCTCGTGCCGATGCGCAAGGCCAAGCCGGCCGCCCAGGACGCCCCGCTCCTCGCCATCCGCAACCTGCGCAAGGCCTTCACCATCAAGGGCGGCGGCCTCCTCAGGTCGCGGCGCGACAGCGTCGTGGCTGTCGACGATGTCAGTTTCGACATCCGCCGCGGCGAATGCCTGGGCCTCGTGGGCGAAAGCGGCTGCGGCAAGACCAGCCTGTCGAAGCTGATCATGCGGGCCATGGCGCCCGACCGCGGCTCCATCACGTTCAACGACGGCGCGCGCGAGATCGACGTGCTGGCGCTGAAGGGCGAGGCCCTGCGGGCTTTCAGGCCGCGCCTGCAGATGATCTTCCAGGATCCGGTCTCGTCCCTGTCGCCCCGCATGACGGTGATGAACATCATCCGCGAGCCGCTGGAGATCCACGGCCTCGGCTCCGACAAGGAGCAGACGGCGCGCGTCGGCGAGCTGATGGCGGCCGTGGGGCTCGACCGGCGGTTCCTCAACCGCTACCCGCATTCCTTCTCGGGGGGGCAGCGCCAGCGCATCTCCATCGCCCGCACGCTGGCGATGAACCCCGACCTCATCATCTGCGACGAGCCGGTCTCGGCGCTCGACGTCTCGGTCCAGGCGCAGGTGCTGAACCTGCTCAAGGACCTCAAGCGCGAGCTCGGCCTCACCTATCTCTTCATCTCGCACAACCTCGCGGTCGTCGACTATGTCGCGGACCGCATCGCCGTGCTGGCGCACGGCCGCATCGTCGAGATCGCGCCGCGCCACCTCCTGTTCTCGAAACCCGTGCATTCCTACACGCAGGCCCTGATGCGCGCCGTGCCCTACCCCGACCTCGACCGGCCGCTCGACCTGCGCCTCATCGCGGGGGGCAGCGCCTCCGATCCCGCCTCCTGGGCACCCGAATTTCGGGACGAGGGCGACCCCGCCAGCGTCGTGCCGATCGACCTCGGCGAGGGCCATTTCGTCCTGGCCCGCCCCAGCGCCGGGCGGCGGGAGCTGCTCGCGTCATGAAGGCCTTCGCCGCCGCCCTGCTGGGCCTGGCCCTGCTCCTGCCCCCGGCCGCCGCCCGGGCCGAGGACCGGCCGGCCTCGCTCATGGAACGGAGCGCCGCGCCCGCCGTCGCGCCGGCCGTGGACGACGGCGCGTCGAGCGTGCCGGCCGTCGACCTGCCGGTGCCGACGCCCGTCGAGACCCCCGTCCTGGCCCCGGCCGTGGCCGAGGGCAAGCTGCCGCCCGTGGCGGAACGGCTGCCCAAGGCGCCCCGTGTGGTCGACCTGTCCGCCATGGGCCGCACGGTCGGCCAGCCCGGCGGCACCTGGCGGATGCTGATGGGCGACCAGCGCGACCTGCGCTTCATGACGGTCTTCTCCTACGCGCGCCTCGTCACGTTCGACGAGAAGCTGAACCTCGTGCCCGATATCCTGCAGAGCCTCGACAACCGGGACGACAAGGTCTTCACCCTGCACCTGCGGCCCGGGCACAGATGGTCGGACGGGCAGCCCTTCACGGCCGAGGACTTCCGCTATTATTGGGAGAACGTCGCCAACGACCCCAAACTGTCGCCCTCCGGCCCGAACCTCGCGCTCCTCGCCAACGGCAAGCCGCCCAGGTTCGAGGTTCTTGACCCCGAGACCGTGCGCTACAGCTGGGAGGATCCCAATCCCGGCTTCCTCCCGGCCATCGCCGCCGCGCAGCCGGTCTTCATCTTCATGCCGGCGCATTACCTCAAGCAGTTCCATCAGAAATTCGCCGACAAGGACGCGCTCGCCGCCGCCGTGAAGGCCGCCAAGGTTTCGGGATGGGTGGCGCTCCACGAGCGCAAGTCGCGGCAATACCGCCCCGAGAACCCCGACCTGCCGACCCTCGACCCCTGGCGCAACACGACGGCCCCGCCGGCCGAACAGTTCCGCTTCGAGCGCAACCCCTTCTTCCACCGCGTCGACACCGCCGGCCACCAGCTGCCCTATTTCGACGCCGTGACGATGACGCTCGGCTCCCCCGGCCTCATCCCGGCCAAGACGGCCGCCGGCGAGGCCGACCTGCAGGCGCGCTACCTCAATTTCGAGGATTATACCTTCCTCAAGGCCGGCGAGACATCGCACGACTACGAGGCCCGGCTGTGGGAGGACGGGATCGGCGCCTTCGCGGCGCTCTTCCCCAACCTCAACGCCAAGGACCCGGTCTGGCGGGCGCTCAACAGGAACGCCGATCTCCGGCGCGGCCTGTCGCTCGGCATCAACCGGCGCGACATCAACCGCGTGATCTTCTTCGGCCTGGCGCGCGAGAGCGCCGACACGGTGCTGCCCCAGAGCCCGCTCTACACCAAGGCCCTGGCGGGGGACTTCGCCGACTACGACGTCGCCAAGGCCAATGCCCTGCTCGACGCGGCCGGCCTCGCAAAGCGGGATTCGGACGGCACCCGGCTGCTGCCGGACGGGCGGCGCGCCGAGATCACGGTCGAGACCTCGGGCGAGAACCAGCTCTACACCGACATCATGGAGCTCGTCGCCAGCGACTGGGCCAAGCTCGGCATCCGCACCTTCGTCCATCCCTCCCATCTCGACATCTTCCGCCAGCGCATCGCGAGCGGCGACACGATCATGTCGATGGACCGGGGCATGGACAATGCCGTGCCGACCGCCGAATTCGAGCCCAACGCCCTCGCGCCGACGCAGGATTCGCAATATCAATGGCCGGGCTTCGGCCTCTTCGTGCAGTCCTCGGGCCACGAAGGCCAGAAGATCGACGTGCCCGAGGTCCAGCGGCTGCTCGACCTGTGGCGCGACTGGCGCCACGCCGACAAGGTTTCGGCCCAGCGCGCGATCTGGCAGGAGATGCTCCAGCTCAACGCCGACCAGGTCTTCGCCATCGGCATCGTCAACGGCACGCGCCAGCCCGTCGTGGTGTCGCGCCGCATGCGGAACGTGCCCCAGACGGGGCTCTGGGCTTTCCAGCCCAGTTCATACTTCGGCCTCTACATGCCCGATACCTTCTTCTACGCCGATGCCGGGAAGGGCTGAAGCGATGGCACGGCACCGGAGCCACCCCGCATGCTGAAATACCTGCTCCGGCGCGTGCTGATCATGATCCCGACGCTGCTCGTCACCAGCGCCATCATCTTCACCGTGATGAACGCCACCCCGACCAATTATTTCGACAATCTCGTGCAGGACATGCAGGCCCAGGGCGAGAAGGTCGACACCGCCCGCATCGAGTTCATGAAGAAGGAATACGGCTTCGACAAGCCGCCGGTCGAGCGCTATTTCTGGTGGGTGGGCGGGCTGCTGCACGGCGATCTCGGCTATTCCTTCGAATATCAGCTCCCCGTGCGCCAGGTCGTGGGCGACCGGATGTGGCTGACAATCCTGCTCAGCTTCTCCACCATCGTGTTCACCTGGCTGGTCGCCTTCCCGATCGGCATCTATTCGGCCACTCACCAATATTCCTGGGCGGACTACGGTCTCACCACGCTGGGGCTGCTCGGCCTCGCCATCCCGCATTTCCTGCTGGCGCTGATCTTCCTCTATTTCTCGAACCAGTGGTTCGGCCTGTCGATCGGCGGGCTGATGGACCCGAAATATTTCGACGCGCCGATGAGCTGGGCGAAGTTCGGCTCCATCCTCAGCCATCTGTGGATCCCCGTCATCATCATCGGCACGGCCGGGACGGGCTCCATGATCCGGGCCGTGCGGGCCAACCTGCTCGAGGAACTCCACAAGCAATACGTGGTGACGGCGCGCTCCAAGGGCCTCTCGCCCATGCGGGTGCTGTTCAAATATCCCTTCCGCATGTCGCTGAACTTCTTCATCTCGGACATCGGCTCGATCCTGCCCTCCGTCATCTCGGGCGGCGAGCTCGTCGCCATCGTGCTGTCGCTGCAGACCACCGGGCCGCTCCTCATCCGGGCGCTGCAGAGCCAGGACATCTATCTCGCGGGCTCGTTCCTCATGATGCTGTCCACGCTGACGGTGATCGGCGTCCTGGTGTCGGACGTGGCGCTCGCCTTCCTCGACCCGCGCATCCGCATGCAGGGGGGAGCCACACGATGAACGTCCAGGTTCCGCTCCAGGCGCCCGGCGCGCCGCTCGCCCATTTCGTCGCGGAGAAGCCCTTCGACGTCGGCGCCGTCGCGAAGCTCACGCCCGCGCAGGAGCGCATCTACTTCGCCTCGCAGTGGCGGCTGATGTGGTGGAAGTTCAAGCGCCACCGCATGGCGGTGGTGGCCACCGTCTTCCTGGCCCTGCTCTACGCGACGCTGCCGGTCTCGGAATTCCTCGCCCCCTACGAGGCCAACACCCGCCACACCGACTACATCCGCGCGCCGCCGCAGAGCGTGCACCTGTTCCACGACGGGCGGTTCGTCGGCCCCTTCGTCTACGGCCTCGACTACAAGCTCAACATGGAGAACCTGCGCCGCGAATATGTGGTGGACCGCGGCCGGATAGAGAAGCTGCGCTTCTTCTGCCACGGCGACCCCTACAGGTTCTGGGGCCTCGTGGAGGCCAGCTGGCACGTGATGTGCCCGTCCAACGACGCGCCCGTCTTCCTGTGGGGCTCGGACCGGCTCGGGCGCGACCTGTTCTCGCGCATCGTCTATGGCGCGCGCATCTCGCTCACCGTCGGCATCATCGGCATCTCGATCTCGTTCCTGCTCGGCATCACCATCGGGGGGCTCGCGGGCTATTACGGCGGCTGGTTCGATCTCCTCAGCCAGCGCCTCATCGAGATCATCCACTCGATCCCGCACATCCCGATCTTTCTGGCCCTCGCCGCCGTCATGCCGGCCTCGTGGAGTCCCATCCTGGTCTATTTCGGCATCACGCTGATCCTCGGCATGATGGATTGGACCGGTCTCGCCCGGGCCGTGCGGGCCAAGCTCTTCTCGCTGCGCGAGGAGGATTACGTGCTGGCCGCGCAGCTCATGGGCGCCGGCACGCCCCGCATCCTGATGCGCCACCTCATCCCGGGCTTCATCTCCCACCTCATCGCCTCGGCCACCATCACGATCCCCGCCATGATCCTCGGCGAGACGGCGCTCTCCTTCCTGGGCCTCGGCCTGCGCCCGCCCATCGTGTCCTGGGGCGTGATGCTGAACGAGGCGCAGAACATGAACGTCGTGGCGCTCTATCCCTGGCTGCTTCTCCCCGTGGCGCCGGTGATCCTGGTGATCCTGGCCTTCAACTTCATGGGCGACGGGCTGCGCGACGCGGCGGACCCCTATTCGTCGTGACCCGACCCGCTTGAGGATCGCCTTCTACGCACCCCTGAAGGCGCCGGACCATCCGGTGCCCTCGGGGGACCGGGCGATGGCGCGGCTGCTCCTCCAGGCGCTGCGGGCCGGCGGCCACCGGGTCGACGTCGTATCCGGGCTCCGCCTGTTCCTGCCGGTCCCCGATCCCGAGCGCATGCGCGCGCTGGCGCTTCAGGCGGAGCGCGAGGCCGAACGGCTTTCGGCGCGTTTCGCCGCCGAGGGCGCGCCGGACCTCTGGTTCACCTACCACGCCTACTACAAGGCGCCGGACCTGCTGGGGCCGGGCCTCGCGGCGCGTTTCGGCCTGGCCTATGCGGTGGCCGAGGCCTCGCACGCCGCCAAGCGCGCCGAAGGGCCCTGGGCGGCGTGGCACGCCGCCAACGCGGCCGCCATCCGGGCCGCCGACCGCCACATCTGCTTCACGGCCCGCGACGCCGCGGGCCTCGGCGGCCTCGTCGACCCGGCCCGCATCGTGCCGCTGCCGCCCTTCATGGCGGCCGCACCGGCCGCACCGGCCGCGGCGGAGACGCGGGCCCGGGGCCCGACGGAGCTCGTCACCGTCGCCATGATGCGGGCGGGCGACAAGGCCCCGGTCCTACGCGGCCCTGGCCGAGGCCCTGCGCGGCCTGCCGGCCTCCTGCGACTGGCGGCTCACCATCGTGGGCGACGGGCCCGCCCGCCCGGCCGTCGCGGCGCTCTTCGCCGACCTCCCGCCGCACCGCCTCGCCTGGGCCGGCGAGCGGGAGGCCGCCGGCGTCGCGGCGATCCTGGCGCGGTCGGACCTCTACGTCTGGCCGGGGTTCGGCGAGGCCTACGGCATGGCCTATCTCGAAGCCGCCGCCGCCGGGCTGCCGGTCCTGGCGATGGAGTGCGGGGGGGTCGGCAGCGTCGTGGTCGACGGCGTGACGGGGCTGCTGGTGCCCGAGGGCGACGTCGCGGGCTTCGGCGCCGCGCTGGCGCGCCTCGCGGCCGAGCCCGCGACGCGCCGGCGGCTCGGCGAGGCGGGCCGCCGCATGGTGCTGGAGGAGCGGACCGTGGCGCGCGCGGCTGCGGTCCTGTCGGAGGCCTTCGCGTGCTGGACGCCGCGGCCGGGCCGGCCTATCGGCTGATCCCATGTCCCACGCTATGCAGATCGCCCTCGAGGCCCTCGATCGCGCGGCGGCCGAGGGTCGCGAGATCCGCGTCTGGCTGCGCGACGACGATTGCGTCGCCGTCACGCCCGCGCTGGACCGGCTGGCGGGGCTCTGCGCGGGCTTCGGCCTGCCGGTCCTGCTCGCCGCCATCCCGGCCCGGGCCGAAACCGGGCTCGCGCCCTGGATCGCCGCCCATCCCGCCGTCGCCCCCTGCCAGCACGGCTATTCCCACGCCGACCACGCGCCGCCCGGCGAGCGCGCCCGTGAACTCGGCGGGCGCCCGGCCGCGGCGGTTCTGGCCGACCTCGCCCGCGGGCGCGCCATCCTGCGGGACCTCTTCGGCCCCGCCCTGTCGGACATCCTGGGTGCCGCCCTGGAACCGGCTTGACGCGGCGCTGCTCCCGCTGCTTCCGGGCGCGGGCTACGCCGCCCTCTCGGCCTTCGCGCCGACGCCGGCGCACAGCCCCATCCCGAGGCTCGACGCCGACCTCGACATCATCGACTGGCGCCGCGGCCGGATCGGCCGGCCGGCCGGCGAACTGGCCCGGAAGGTCGCCGATATCGTGGCGCGGCAGGACCGGCTCGGCATCCTCACCCATCACCTGGCCCATGATGCCGCCGCCTGGGCGGGGCTGGCCGCGCTCCTGGAGGGCCTCGCCGCCCATCCGGCGGTGCGGTTCACCGCCGCCGCATCGCTCCTGATGGAAGGCCCGGCCGGACGGACCCGTTCGGCGCCGCGGCGTGACACGGACGGGGCGCGCGCCTCGTGATCCGCTGCCCGCCCGCCGTGGGCGGGGCCGGCGGCGTCCCGCGCCGAGGGGTCCGGCGCGAACGGACGATCCATCCGGTTGCATGGGTCGGCCCACCGGATCCAAAGTGGTGCACCGGACCTTTCGGAAGTCGAACCGCCCGAAGGCTTCGCCGCACCAGGGGGAGAATACCGTGCCCTTCGTCACGACGACCGACACTGTCGACATCTTCTACAAGGACTGGGGTCCCAAGGACGCGCGGCCCATCGTCTTCCACCATGGGTGGCCGCTCTCATCCGACGATTGGGACGCGCAACTCCTGTTCTTCGTCCAGCGCGGCTATCGCGTCGTCGCGCATGATCGGCGCGGGCACGGCCGCTCAGCCCAGGTTCCGGACGGGCACGACATGGACCATTACGCCGCCGACGCCGCGGCCGTGGCGGACCACCTCGACCTGCGCGGCGCCGTCCATATCGGCCATTCGACGGGCGGGGGCGAGGTCGCCCGCTACGTGGCGAGGCACGGGCAGCCGCAGGGCCGCGTCGCCAAGGCCGTTCTGGTGAGCGCCGTGCCGCCGCTGATGCTCAGGACCGCGGCCAATCCGGAGGGCCTGCCGATCGACGTCTTCGACGGCTTCCGCCAGGCGCTCGCCGCCAACCGGGCGCAGTTCTTCCTCGACGTGCCGACCGGCCCCTTCTACGGCTTCAACCGCGACGGCGCGAGGGTCCATCCCGGCGTCGTCCAGAACTGGTGGCGGCAGGGCATGATGGGCAGCGCCAAGGCCCATTACGACGGCATCAAGGCCTTCTCCGAGACCGACCAGAGCGACGATCTCCGGGCCATCACGGTCCCGACCCTGGTGCTGCACGGCGAGGACGACCAGATCGTGCCGATCGGCGATGCGGCCTACAAGTCGATCAAGCTGCTGCAGGCCGGCACGCTGAAGACCTATCCCGGCTTCTCGCACGGCATGCTGACCGTCGATGCCGACGTCCTGAACGCCGACCTGCTCGCCTTCGTGGAGGCGTGAGGCGCGGGGCGCGACGGCATCGCGACGACGTGATCGGCGGCGATGCGTCGTCCAGCGCCAGGCCCTGACCCCTGTCCTCGCGGGCTTCGCGGCCCCCGCCGCCTGTTCGGGCCGGAAGACCCGTCACGGGCCCCCGCGGCCCCATCCCGTCGGCGGCGGACGGCCCGGAGCCGCCCTCACTCCGGGCCGATCCGCGGGCCCGGCGCCTCGGCCGCCAGGAGGGCGTCGAGGTCGGCGTAGAAGGCCTGGGCGTTGCGATAGAGCCGGTCGAACAGCGGCTGCATGCGCCGGTAGGTTTCGGCCCAGGCGGGTTCGGGCGGCACTTCGGCGGCATAGCGGACCAGCGCGCCCGCGGCGGCGTCGAGGTCGGCGAAGCGGCCCGTCGCGGTCTGGGCCATGGCGGCGCAGCCGATCACGCCGCATTCGGGTTCGGCCGGCACCAGGATCGGCCGGTCGTAGACGCTGGCCTTGATGCGGAGCCAGAGCTCGGCCTTGGCGCCGCCGCTGGAGGCGACCACCCGCTCGACCCGGCGGCCGGCCGCACGCTCCATGATGCCGAGGTGGCGGGCCGCCGCGAAGGCGACGCCTTCGAGCGTGGCGCGTTCCAGTTCGGGCAGGCCGTGCGCGGCCGCGAGGCCGAAATACTGCGCCCGGGCGTTGCGGTGTTCCCCGAGCCTTTCGCCCGACAGGTAGGGCAGGAAGAACAGGCCGTCGCAGCCGGGCCGCGCCTGTGCGGCCTCGGCCACGACCTCGTCGTAGCCGACGCGGTTGCGGTGGAAGGCCCGCCGGGCCCAGCGGACCGCGTCGCCCCCGGTTTCGAGCAGCACGAAGGCTCCCCAATGACCCTCCACGGTGGCGACGTTGCAGATCTCCGGGTCGAGCAGCGGCCGCTCGGCGATGACCGTCAGGATGCAGGAGGTCCCCGTCACGTCGGAGGCGAGGCCCGGCCGGCAGACGCCGGAGCCGTAGAGCGCCATGGGATAATCGGCGCCGCCGACGAGGACCGGCGTCCCGGTGAGCAGGCCGGTGGCGGCCGAAGCCTCGGCGGTGACGGTCCCCAATGTGTCGAGCCCGTCGCGGATCGGCGGCAGCTTGCCGGTGTCGAGGCCCAGTGAGGCCGCCATGGCGGAGGACCAGGCGCCCGTGGCCGGGTCCATCAGGAAGGAGCAGGACGCGTCGCCGCGGTCCATGGCGACGGCGCCGGTCAGCCGCAGGTTGACGAAGTCCTTCGGCATCAGGACGTGGGCGGCGCGCGCGAAGGCGGCGGGGTCCTCGTCGCGCAGCCAGGCCAGCTTGAACCCCGGCCAGGCCGGCGTCGCGGGATTGCCGCTGCGCGGCAGGTAGTCGGCGGCCGGATGCGCGGCCTCGTAGGCGGTGACGAGCCCGAGGGTGCGCTTGTCGTTCCAGAGCGGCGCGGTGGCCCGCGTCGGCCGGCCGGCCCCGTCGACCAGCACGGTCCCGTGCATCTGGCCGCAGGCGCAGACCATGGCGACGCGGTGCACCGCCTCCGGCACCTCGGCGAGCACCGAGCGGATCGACCGGGCGACGCCCTCCCACCAGCCCTCCACGGATTGCTCGGCCCAGCCGAAGGCCGGGACGATCTGGTGCTGCTCCACGGCCGCCATGGCCATGATCGCGCCGTCGCGCCCCACCAGGGCGGCCCGGACGCTGCCGGTGCCGACGTCGATCGAGAGGGTGAGGTCCTTGGGCCGGGGACCGGTCATCGGCGCAGCCACCGCGCGCCGTACTGGAGCAGCATGGCGACCACGATGATGCCGCCCATGAAGACCTGCTGGTTGTAGCCCGGCACGTCGGCGAGGTTCATGATGTTGCCGATCACCCCCATCACCAGGGCGCCGAGCAGCGTGTTGATCACGCCGCCGCGGCCGCCCATCAGGCTCGCCCCGCCGATCACCACGGCGGCGATGACGTCGAGTTCCGCCCCGACGCCGATGGAGCCCGAACCCACGCCCGTGCGGCTCGCGCTGATCACGCCCGCCAGGGCGGCGAGCGCGCCGGACAGGACGTAGACCGCCATGATGTAGCGCGGCGCCGCGATGCCCGACAGGCGCACCGCCTCGGCGTTGGAGCCGATCGCCTTCACGATGCGGCCGAATTTGGTGAGGTTCAGGATGATCCCCGCCACGGCGAAGACCGCGAACATCAGGATCACGGGCTCGGGGATGCCGAAGAGGAAGCCCGAGCCGAAATCGGCCAGCGGCTCGCCGAGGTCGCCCATCATGATGGGCTGGCCCGCGGCCAGGATGAGGGCGGTCCCGCGCGCCGCCGTCATCATGGCGAGCGTGATGACGAAGGGGGGAAGTTCCGCGTAGGCGACCAGCAGGCCGGTGACGATGCCGGCCGCCGCACCGGCGCCGAGCGCGGCCGCCACCGCCGCCGGCGTGCCGCTCCCGCCCGCGGCGACGAGCGCGCAGCTGACGCTGCCGAGGGCCAGGAGCGAGCCGACCGAGAGGTCGATGCCGCGGGTGAGGATCACGAACAGCATGCCCACCGCCATGATGCCCGTGGGGGCGACCTGGCGCAGCACGTTCATGATGTTGCGCTCGGTCAGGAAGGCGCTCGACTGCGAGGCCGCGCCCACCACCAGCACGACGAAGATCGCCGCCGTGCCGTAGCGGCGGAAGAGCTCCGACAGTTCGACCCGCTGGCGCTTGCCCTCGGGCAGGTTGTCCGTGACGACGCTCATGTCAGCTCGCTCCTCGGGCGCGGGGTCGCCCCGCGGGTCATGGCCAGGGTGAGGAGGCGCTCCTCCGAATAGTCGCCCGGCGCGAGTTCGCCCTGGACGGCGCCCTCGGCCATCACCAGTACGCGGTCGCAGAGGCCGAACAGCTCCTGGTGCTCGGAGGAGATGACCAGCACGGCCTTGCCGTCCGCGGCGAGCTCCTCGATCAGGGCGTAGATCTCGGCCTTGGCGCCGACGTCGACGCCGCGGGTGGGTTCGTCGAGGATGATGACGTCGGTGCCGGCGTGGAACCACTTGGCGAGGACCACCTTCTGCTGGTTGCCGCCCGACAGGCTCGCGGCCGGCGCCTCGATGCCGGAGCTCTTGAGCCGCAGCCGCTTCGCCAGCGCCTCGACGGTGGTGCGCTCGCGGCGGAGCCGCAGGAACCCCAGCGCGTTCACCACGGGCGAGAGCCGCGCCATGGTGGTGTTGTCGCGGATCGGCCGGTCGAGGATCACGCCCTGGTGCTTGCGGTCCTCGGGCACGAGCCCGATGCCGGCCTCGACGGCGTCGAGCGGGGAGGCGATCTTCGCCTCCCGGCCGCGCAGCAGGATGCGGCCCCCGTCGCGCCGGTCGGCGCCGAAGATCAGCCGCACGGTCTCGGTCCGCCCGGAGCCCACGAGGCCGCCGAGGCCGACGATCTCGCCCGCCCTGCCGCACCGACAGGCTGACGCCGCGCACGCGCGTGCCGCGCCGCAGCTCCTCGACGCGCAGCACCTCCTCGCCGATGCGGCGGCCCTCCGCCTTGGGGAAGAGCGCCGCCAGCGGGCGGCCCACCATCATGCGGATCACGTCCTCGACGCCCGCCTCGCGCGGGGTCGTCACGCCGACGACGCGGCCGTCCTTCATCACCGTCATGCGGTCGGAGATGCGGAACACTTCCTCGAGGCGATGGGAGATGTAGACGATGCCGACGCCATCGGCGCGCAGCCCCGCGATGATGCCGTGCAGGCGCTCGGCATCGGCCGTGGAGAGCACGGCGGTGGGCTCGTCGAAGACGATGACGCGGACCTTCTGCGACAGCGCCTTGGCGATCTCGACGACCTGCTGGTGGGCGACGGCGAGGTCGCCCACCTGGCGGCGCGGGTCGATGGAGAAGCCCAGGCGCCCGAGCAGCGCCGCCGCGCGGCGGTTCAGCGCCGGCCAGGCGATCACGCCCGGCAGTTCGCGCATGAAGATGTTCTCGGCGACCGACAGGTCGGGCGCCAGGGCGGTCTCCTGATGGATCACCGCGATGCCGTGCGAGGCCGCGACCCTGGGGTTGTAGGCCGCGACCGGAGCGCCGTCGATCAGGATCGCGCCGCCGTCGGGCGCGATCTCGCCCGCCAGCACCCGCATCAGCGTCGACTTGCCGGCGCCGTTCTCGCCGAGGAGCGCGTGCACCTCGCCGGGCCGCAGGTCGAAGTCGATGCCCTTCAGCGCCCGGACGCCCCCGAACGACCGCGTGATGCCCTTCAGCTCGACGAGCGCGCCCATCGGGGGTTCCGCGCGCTCAGAACACCGCGTTCGGCTTGATGACCTTGTCGACGTTGTCCTTGGTGATCACCGCCGGCGTCGTGATGTCGAGCTTGGGGAAGCCCGCCGGCAGCGAGCCGTCGAGCGCTTTCAGGCCCACGTCGACGGCGGTGCGGCCGATGATGTCCGGGTCGTTGAGGCCCGTCGCGCCGTATTTGCCGTCCTTGATCATCTGCAGGGCTTCCTTCTGGCCATCGGCGGCGGCGACCAGGAGCACGTCCGTCTTGCCGGCGGCCTCCAGGGCCTTGCGGGCGCCGAGCACCATGGAATCGTTCTCGCCGAGGACGACGTTCACGTCCGGATGGGCGGTGAGGATGTCCTCCATGGCCTTGAGGCCGCCGTCGTTGTTCCACGCGCCCCAGCCCTGGCCGACGATCTCGAAGCCCGCATGGCCGCCGCTCTGCAGCTGGCCCTCGGCGATGCCGCGGATCACCCCGAGCCGGCGCTCCTGCCCGACGACATTGCCCTTGTCGCCCGACAGCAGCGCGATCTTCATGGGCTTGCCGTTCATCGTCCTGGCGAGCCACTGCCCGACCAGGAAGCCGTTCCGGTCGTTGGAGGACTGCACCAGCGTGACGAAATTGGCCTTGGGGTCGAGCCCGCTGTCGATCACCACGACCTTGACGCCCGCCTTCGTGGCGGCATTCACCGCCGGCACGAGGCCCTCGGCGTCGCGCGGGTTGATGATCAGCAGGTTGACGCCCTTGGCGACCATGTCCTCGACGTCGCCGATCTGCTTCGACATGTCGTTCTGGCCGTCGGCGGTCGACACGGAGCAGCCGGCCTTCTTGGCCTGGTCCTGCGCGGCCTGCAACTGCGCCGCGTAATGGGGCGCGTTCAGCGTGAACATCGCGATGCCGACCTTGCAATCGGCGGCGGATGCGAGGCCGGCGGAGCCGGCGAGAACGGCGGCGGCCGCGGCGCAACCGAGTAGAGCGCGATGCATGATGACCCTCCCCAGGGCGATTTTCCCGACGCCTGCATGTAACTTTAATACGAGATCGGCACCCGTCAAGCCGGGTCTAGCTGGATCATCGCGGAAAAATCGGCTTCTCCGATTGTCTTGCCGTCCGATTCGCGTAGTATAGCTACATAACCTCGGCGCTGTCGCGGGCTTCCCGCCGGGCCGGCCGCCTCCCCTCCCGTTCCGAAGCCGCATCGCGCCGATGACTTATCTCGACAGATTCAAGCTCACCGACCGCGTGGCGGTCGTCACCGGCGCGGCGCGGGGGATCGGCTTCGCCATTTCGGAAGCCCTGGCGGAGGCCGGCGCCCTGGTGGTCCTCACCGACCTCGACGGCGCGGCGCTCGACGGCGCCGTCGCGCGATTGCGCGCCGAGGGCCGTCGCGCCGAGGCCGAGGTGCTCGACGTGACCGATCCTGCCGCGGTCGGGCGGGTGCAGGAGACCGTCGCGGCCCGGCACGGCGGGGTCGACGTCCTGGTCAACAACGCCGGCATCGCCATCTCGAACCACCCGGCGGAAACCATGACCGACGCCGTCTGGGCCAAGGTCATCGACGTGAACCTCAACGGCGTCTTCTACTGCTGCCGGGCCTTCGGGGCCGGCATGCTGGCGCGCGGCAAGGGGTCGATCGTCAACGTCGGCTCGATGTCGGGCTTCATCGTCAACCGTCCGCGGGAACAGGCGAACTACAACGCCTCGAAGGCGGGCGTGCATCACCTCACCCGCTCCCTCGCGGCCGAGTGGGGCGCCCGCGGCGTGCGGGTCAACGCCGTCGCGCCGACCTACATCGACACGGAGATGAACCGCTACGTCTACGAGAACGACGAGATGTACCGGCACTGGGTGGGCGGCACGCCGATGAACCGGCTGGGGCGCACCGACGAGGTCGCCGCCGTGGTGCTGTTCCTGGCGGGCGACGGCGCGAGCCTCATGACGGGCTCGATCGTGCTGGCGGACGGCGGCTACGTCTGCTGGTGAGCGGGCGTCGGGCCGGCGCCGGCGGGGCGGGCGACGCGGTGGCGAAGAAGGACGGGAGAACCACGATGGAGATGGCGGAACCGGTGCGGTGCTCGGTCGAGGTGGGCAGCGGGCGCCTCACGGGCGGCTCGGGCCGCTACGAGAAGCGCCTGTCGGACCTCGCCGGCCTCTATGCCGACGGGTCGGCCTTCGCGGCGCTCCTCGGGCAGGGGGACCGCGTCGTCTATGCCGTCGAGGACCTGAAGCCCTCGACGGCCCCGGGCGACTTGATCTTCGGGGTGACCCGCATGGCGCCCGGCACGGTGGGCGACGAGTTCTTCATGACCCGCGGCCACATCCACGCGACCGCGAACCGGCCGGAGATCTACTACGGCGAGAGCGGCGCGGGGCTGATGCTGATGGAATCCCCCGCCGGCGAGACCCGCATCGTCGAGATCGGCCCTCGCGTGGTCTGCTACGTCCCGCCCTACTGGATCCACCGCTCCGTCAACGTCGGGCCCGGCGACCTCGTCATGACCTTCGCCTATCCGGCCGACGCGGGCCAGGACTACGACATCATCGCGCGTTCCGGCGGCATGGCGCAGCGGATCGTCAGGGCGCCCGGCGCCGGATGGGTGGCGACGCCGAACGCCGCCTACAGGCCCCGGAGCGCCGACGACGTCGCCCGCGTGCTGGCGACCGCCGCCTGACGGCCATCGGCCGAGCCCGACACGGAGCATGATCCTCGTGAGCTACAAGCCCGCCGACCGGCCGACGCTGCACTTCATCGGAGTGACCACGGGCCAGAGCTCCATCATGCGGGTCTTCCCCGCCTGGGCGGAACTGCTCGGGCTCGACGCCGCCATCTCGGGCATCGACTTCCCGCTCCACGCCGCGCCGGAGGCCTATCGGGAGGCGGTGCGCTTCATCGGATCCGATCCGCTCTCGATGGGCGCCCTCGTGACGACCCACAAGATCGACCTCTTCGCGGCCTGCCGGGACCTGTTCGACGTCGTCGACCCCCATGCCGCTCTGATGGACGAGACGAGCTGCCTGTCCAAGACCGGCACGGCCCTGGTCTGCCACGCCAAGGACCCGATCTCGTCGGGCCTCGCGCTCGACGGCTTCCTGCCGCGGCGGCACTTCGCCGAAACGGGCGCCGAACTCTTCGCCATGGGGGCCGGCGGCTCCACCATCGCGCTGACCTGGCACCTGATGCGGCGCGAGCGCGGCCGGGACGTGCCGTCCCGCATCGTCGTCTCGGACCGCGACGCGGGCCGGCTCGCCGAGATCCGCCGCATCCACGCGGCCGTCGCCTCCGACGTCGCCGTCGAATACCGGCTCGTCGCGGATGCGGCCGGCAACGACGCCGTGCTCGACGGGCTGAAGCCGGGCGCCCTCGTGGTCAATGCCACGGGCCTCGGCAAGGACCGGCCCGGGTCGCCGCTCGGGGCCGGCGCGCTCTTCCCCGAGCGCGCCATCGCCTGGGACCTCAACTACCGCGGCGACCTCGTCTTCCTCGACCAGGCGCGGGCCCAGCAGGGCGCGCGCGGGCTGCAGGTCGAGAACGGCTGGACCTATTTCCTCCACGGCTGGACGCAGGTGATCGCCGAAGTCTTCCACGTCGCCATCCCGAGCTCCGGGCCCGGCTTCGACGAGATCGCCCGCGTCGCGCGGGACAGCGCGGCCTCCTGATGGCCGTCGCGGTCCGGGAGATCCCCTTCTCCGCCCCGCTCGGCGAGCGCCTCCGGGCGACGGGAGGGGACGGCGGGGTCGCGCTGCACTGGCTCGGGCAGGCCGGCTTCGTCGTCTCGGCCGCCGGCCGGCGGATCGTGATCGACCCCTACCTGTCGGACACGCTCGGCACCAAGTACCGGAACGGCCCGACGCCGCACGAGCGCATGATGCCGCCCCCGACCACCGTCGAGGGGCTCGGGCGGGTCGATCTCGTGCTCGTCACCCATCACCATACCGACCACATGGATCCCGGCACGCTCGCGCCCCTCGCGGCCGCGAACCCGGACGCCCGCATCGTGGTCCCGGCCGCGAGCCTCGGCGAGGCCGCGCGCCGCGCCGCCGCGCCCCCCGACCGCTTCGTCGCGGTCGATGCCGGCGACGACGTCGCGCCCTGGCCGGGCCTGACCGTCTCGGCGGTGCGGGCCGCCCACGAGACGCTGGAGCGCGACGCCGAGGGCCGGCACAGGTTCCTGGGCTACGTGCTGCGCTTCGCCGTCCCGGGCGGGACCGCGACGCTGTTCCACTCGGGCGATACCGTGCCGTTCGACGGCCAGGTCGGCGAGGTGGCGCGATTCCGGCCCGACGTGGCGCTGCTGCCCGTCAACGGCCGGTCGGCCGCGCTGCTGGCCCGCGGCGTGCCCGGCAACCTCGACCTCGACGAGGCGGTGTCGCTCGCCGAGGCCGTCGGGGCCGGCACCTTGGTGGCCCACCACCACGGCCTCTTCGCCTTCAACACCTGCGATCCCGCGCGGCTCGCCGCCCGGGCGGCGGAGCGCACGCGCCCGCCGCGGCTCGTGCCGGCGCGGACCGGCTTGGAGCTGAGGCTCAGATCGGCCTAACTCACTCCGTCTGGCGGGGGAGGCCGTACGAGGATGACCATGCTGCAGAAGGGTCCGGAGGCCGGGCGGCGGCCCGCCCGGAACGTGCTCGATCTCGTCCGCGGCGCGCTGCCGACCCTCAGGCGTTCGGACGCCAAGGTGGCGGAGCTCGTCCTGCGCGACCCCTCGGGCGTGCTGGAATCCACCATCGCCAGCGTGGCCGCGCAGGCCGAGGTCAGCCAGCCGACGGTGATCCGCTTCTGCGCCGCGGTGGGCTTCTCGGGCTTCACCGAGTTCAAGCTCAGGCTCGCCCACAGCCTCGCGCTCGGCCGGCCCGCCACGAACTCGGCCATCAAGGGGGGCGATTCGCTCGGGGCCGTGACCGACAAGATCTTCGCCTACACGCTGACGAGCCTCGACTGGGCGCGCCAGCACCTCGATCCGGACGCGCTGACGCGCGCCGTCGACCTCCTGGCGGGCGCCCGCAGCATCAGCTTCCTGGGCTTCGGCGCCTCCGGCGTCGTCGCCGTCGACGCCCAGCAGAAGTTCCCGCTGTTCGGCGTCCCCTGCCGGGCCGAGTCCGATTTCCACCAGCAGGTCATGCTCGCCTCCATGATGGAGCCCGGCGACGTGGCCGTGCTGGTGTCCAACACCGGCCGGACGCGCCAGCTCGTCGAGGCCGCGCGGCTGGCGCGCCAGAGCGGCGCCGCCGTGATCGGCCTCGTCGGGGCGGAGGGCGACGTCAGCGCGCTCTGCGACGTCGTGCTGCTGATCGAGACCTTCGACAACACCGGCGTCTACACGCCCACCACCTCCCGCATCGCGTCGCTGGTCGTCCTCGACGTCCTGTCGACGGACGTGGCCCTGCGGCGGGAGGACCCGCGCGACGACCGGCTGCGCCGCATGAAGCGCCAGCTCAACATGGCCCGGTCCGGCGACGCCGAGATGGACGACAGCCCGGCGCCGCCGGACCCCGAGGGAGGACAGGACCCGTGACCAGCCCCGACGCCGCGCATCCGCGCGCGGGCCGCCCTCGCCGAGGGCTTCCCCCCCGACCTGTTTCCTCTCCGATCCCGACCGCGTCGCGCCCCTCACCCGCGACCGGACGGGGGCCTATGCGGGCGAACCCGTGGCGGTGGTCCGGCCGCGCTCCGCGATGGAACTCGCCGACGTGGTGCGCCGCTGCCGCTCCCTCGGGCTCGGGGTGGTGCCCCAGGGCGGGCTCACCGGCCTCGTCGGCGCGGCCGTCTCGGGCGACGTCGAGCGCGAGGTCCTCGTCCTGCTCGACCGCATGGACGCGGTCCGCTCGGTCGACCCCGTCGGCTTCGCCATGGTGGTCGAGGCGGGCTGCGTGCTGGAGACCGCCAAGCGCGCCGCCGACGCGCGGGACATGCTCCTGCCCATCACCTTCGGGTCCGAGGGCTCGTGCCGCATCGGCGGCGTGGTGGCCACCAATGCCGGCGGCTTCAACGTCCTGCGCTACGGCATGACGCGGGACCTCGTGCTGGGGCTCGAGGTCGTGCTGCCGGACGGCCGGATCTGGAACGGCCTGCGCACCCTGCGCAAGGACAACCGCGGCTATGACCTGAAGCAGCTCTTCCTCGGCGCCGAGGGGACGCTCGGCATCGTCACGGCGGCGGCCTTCAGGCTGTTCCCCAGGCCGGCGGCGATCGAGACCGCCCTCGTGGGCCTGCGCTCGGCCGGGGACGCGATGGCGCTCTATGCCCTGGCCCGCCGGCATTGCAGCGACCTGCTCACCGCCTTCGAGCTCATGACGCGCGAGGGCGTCGCGCTCGGGCTGGCCCACAAGCCCGATCTCGCCGACCCGCTCGGCGAGCCCTGCCCGGTCTACGTGCTGCTGGAAGTGGCGGCGGGGCGCGGCATCGACCTGCAGGCCCTGCTGGAAGGGTTGTTCGAGGCCGCGGCCGACCTCGTCGTCGACGGCACCATCGCCCAGAGCCGGGCCCAGGCGGACCGCCTGTGGCTGATCCGCGAGGCCATGGTGGCGGCGCAGAGCAGCACGGGTCCCTACTATCGGACCGACGTCTCCGTGCCGCTCGCCGAGATCCCCGCCTTCCTCGACGCGGCCCTGGCCCGCCTCGCCGCCGAACTGCCGGACGGGCGCCCGATCGCCTACGGCCACGTCGGGGACGGCAACATCCATCTCAACGTCGTGCCGCCCGCGGCCGTCACGGTCGATCGGCGGCGCGCGCTGTTCCGGGCCGCCGAGGAGGTCGTCTTCACCACGGTCGACCGCTTCGGCGGCAGCATCAGCGCCGAGCACGGCATCGGCCGGTCGAAGAAGCGCGCCTTCCTCGACCGCGTCGATCCCGTGACGCTCGACCTGCTCCGGGGCGTCAAGCGGGCGATCGACCCGGACGGGATGATGAGCCGGGGGCGGATCTTCGACCTCTGATACGGCCTCCGGCTGATCGGCTCGGGCTTCCCTCGCCGCTCATCCGGACACCCTATGATCTCCGGGCATCGCCGCGAGGCCGCCTAGCCTGTCCTATTCACCGGTGCGAGGACGTCGGGCTCAGTAGGCGGCGTGTTTTATGGCGGGCATGCGGGTCCGGTCGGCGCGGAGCGCCGTCGGGTGCTACTTCGGTGTGGGTGCGGCGCTGGAGGAAGGACCTGACTTCGGCGTGAGGGGACGTCGCCCCGCCGATCAGATCCGGCGCCGGATCAGGGCCGCTGACAGACCAGCGATGACATCGGCCTCGGGACAGGCGGCCACGAAGGCGATGCGCACGCGGTGCCGGGCTTCCACGATCCTGGCGGCGACCTTGAGCAGGCGGAGGCGCAGCGTCGTGAACTCGGCCGAAGCCAGATCGCGGATCTTGGGAATGGCGTCCCTCACCTCCAGCATGAGCCAGTAGGCGGCCGTGTGCAGCACGAGGCGCATCTGGTTGGCCAGCGCGGATCGACACGAGGTCCGGTCGGACCGGAGTTGGGACTTGTGCAGCTTGATCAGGTTCTCGGCCTGGCCACGGGCACAGTACAGGCTGTCGTAGACCCACTCGGGCGAGCCGCGCTCGACGTTGGTGACGACGAAGCGGATGTCGAGGCCGAGACGGGTCGCCTCGATGCGCGCCACGGCGCGGCGCTCCCGGTTCCAGGAGCCGGCCCTGTGCTGGGTTTCAGCGTAGTCCCGCACCACGGGCTTGTCGCCGACCGCGCGCTCGGTGCGCACTGCATCGGCAGTGTCCTCGACCTTTCTCGACAGTGGCTTGGAGCCTGGCAGGCCGAACACGTAGCGCAGGCCGTTGGCCTCGCACCACGCCATGGCCTCGGGCCGGGCGTAATGTCCGTCACCGCGGAACAGGATGCGGGCCTTCGGCCAACGGGCGCGGATGCGGCGGACCAGGCGCCGGATATGCGCCCGCACCTCGACGCCGGACGGCGTCTTGCCGGGGCGCAACACCACGGCGACGGGGCGGCTGCGCTCCGTGTCGTAGACATGGATGGGCAGAAAGCAGCGCTCGTCATAGTGGGCGTTGAACAGCGACAACTGCTGGTGGCCGTGGACGACGTCGCAGGTGTCGTCGATGTCGAGCGTCACCGCCTCGGGTTCGCGGGGGTAGGAGTCCATCCAGGCGTCCACCAGGGCGTAGGTGAGGCGGATCACGTCGCGCAGGCGTGGGGCGTTCTCCAGCCGCGACAGGGTCGGCTGCGAGCACAGGTCGACCCCGCTGTCGGGCAGGCGTCCGCAGGCGAGCTTGAAGGCGGGATCGGTGCGCAGGCTGTCGAGATCGTCGGCGTCCTCGTAGCCGCAGCAGATCGCGAAGATGCGGGCCCGGATCATGTCGGCGAAGCTGTGGGTGATGCGGGTCGGATCGCGCCGGTCCGGGATCAGTCGGGCCAGCCGCTCGGCGATCCCGAGGCGCCGCTCCGCCAGCGACAACAGCATGACGCCGCCGTCCGAGGTGAGGCGACCGCCATCAAAGGCGGCTGTGACTTTCTTCCGTCCGATGGCTGGAAAGCCGAAGCACGGGACCGTATCGTCGACCATGGCGGGCGTGGCAGGGCGTGGGGTGGATCGGGGTTGGCGTCAGCACCCAAATCCTACGCTGCCTCAACGCCTTAAGCTACGCTCGCCACCACCCTGCATCCGTCCCGGCGAATAAGACGGGATAGACCGTCGCCTGGCCGAGCGGCAGGCCGTGCGCCTCCGCGACGGGCCGGCACGTCACCTTGCCGTCGGCGACGTTGAGGCCGTTCCTGAGGTGGGGATCGTCGCCCAGCGCGGCCCGCCAGCCCTTGTCGGCGATCGCGAGGGTGAACGGCAGGGTCACGGCGTTGAGCGCGATGGTCGAGGTGCGGGCGACCGCGCCGGGCATGTTGGCGACGCAGTAATGCACGACGCCGTCCACCAGGTAGGTCGGGTCGGAATGGGTGGTGGCGCGCGACGTCTCGCAGCAGCCGCCCTGGTCGATGGCCACGTCGACGATCACGGCCCCCTTCTTCATGCCCGCCACCATCTCCCGGCTCACGAGCTTGGGGGCCGAGGCGCCCGGCACCAGCACCGTGCCGATCAGGAGGTCGGCGCGGCGGGCCAGTTCGGCGACCGTCGCCCGCGTGGAAAAGGCCGTGGACACTGCGGGGCCGAACTGCGCCGCGATGCGCTTGAGCACCTCGGCGGAACGGTCCACGACCGTGACCCGCGCCCCCATGCCGATCGCGATGGTGGCGGCATGGGTGCCGGAGACGCCGCCGCCCAGGACCACCACCTCGGCCGCCGGCACGCCCGGCACGCCGCCGAGCAGGATGCCGCGGCCGCCCTGCGCCTTCTCGAGGCTGTGGGCCCCGACCTGGGGGGCGAGGCGGCCCGCGACCTCCGACATCGGGGTGAGCAGCGGCAGGCTGCCGCTCGGGGACGTCACGGTCTCGTAGGCGATGCAGATGGCGCCCGAGTCGACGAGGTCCCGCGTCTGCGCCAGGTCGGGCGCGAGGGGGAGGTAGGTGAAGAGGATCTGGCCGGGCGGGAGCCGCTCGCGCTCGGCCGCGAGCGGCTCCTTCACCTTCACCACCATCTCGGCTTCGGCGAAGATGCGATCGGGTCCGGCCACGACCTCGGCCCCCGCCTCCCGGTAGCCCCCGTCCGAGAGGCCGGCCCCCTCGCCCGCCCCGGCCTCCACGAGGACCTCGTGGCCATGATGGACGAGCTCCGCCACCGACGACGGGATCAGCCCCGCCCTGAACTCGTTGTCCTTGATCTCCTTCGGCACACCGACGCGCATCTGGAATCCTCCCGCCGGCCCTGGCGGCCGGTCGGACCGGATGGTAAGCCTGCCGGAGCGGCAGGATTCGCCGGAGTTCGACGTTTCGACGACGGTCCGCGCTGCCGGACGGGGCCTCGCCGCCGATCCCACGCAATGTTCTGCCATCGGCCGCGGTGCGCCCATGCTGCTCGACGACAAGGACAGGGCCATCCTCCGCCTGCTGCAGGGCGAGGGCCGCCTGACCAACGCCGAGCTGGCGGATCGGGTCAGCCTGTCGGCCTCCGCCTGCCTGCGCCGCGTGCGCGCCCTCGAACGGGGTGGACTGATCAGGGGTTACGTCGCCCTGGTGGATGCGCGGATCGCCGGACTCGGCGGCGTCGCCTTCGTCCTCGTGACGCTCGACCAGCAGGGCCGCGCGGCGCTCGACCGTTTCGAGGAGGCCGTCGCGCGGCACAGGGAGATCCTGGAATGCTACCTGCTCGCCGGCTCGGCGGACTATCTGGTCCGCGTCGTCTATTCGGACGCGCAGGACTTCGAACGGGTGCACACGACCATCCTGACCCAGCTTCCGGGCGTCACCCGCCTGCAGTCGACTCTCGCGCTGCGCACCGTGAAGAAGACAGCGGCGCTGCCGCTCTGAGGATCGGCCGCATCAGCCGGATGCCGTGTCATACGGTTTGCGGGTCACTGTTTCGCACCTCAGTTCCCGTCGCCTCGTCATTGCGAGGAGCGCGAGCGACGAAGCAATCCAGGAGCAGGGTGCCGGAATGGCACGGCCCGTGGTGCCATCCCGGCCTCCACGGCGGCTCACGCCGAGCCTGGATGGCGTCGCTTCGCTCGCCATGACGTTGAAGAGGGCGCCGGCGGCCGGAGCCGATCGACGGTGGTCGAGCGAGCGAGCGGCCGGATTCCGTCTCACACCCGACCGTCGCGGATTTGCGAGAAATAGGCGTCGCCGCCGATCTGCCCGCCCTTGAAGGCCAGTTCCAGCCCGTCGAAAGCGGGCCGCGCGCTGGCGGCCCGGCACAGGGGCGAGCCCGGGGAAGCGGGCAGCGGCATCCGGGCGGTGAGGGCCAGGATGCCGAGTTCGCGCAGCGCGTGGCTCGACGTGTCGCCCCCGCCACCACGGCGCGCGTCAGCCCGTTCCGCTCGACGAGGCCGCGCAGCACCCGGCCGAGGCCGCGGCCGATGGCGTTGCGCCCCTCTTCGCCCCCGCCGATGGCCGCGCCGAGGTCGCCGGCCGGCCCGAGCGCCGTGTGGACCAGCGGGCTGCGGCCCCGCGCCAGCGCGGCGCTCCCGGCCGCGACCGCGTCCGCGACGGCGCGCTCCCGGTCCGGGCCCACGAGGGCGAGCGGGTCGAGCGCCACGCCCTCGAACCCGTCCGCCAGGGCGGCGCGGATCTGGGCTTCGGTGGTGGGCGAGCAGGAGCCCGAGACGACGGCGAGCCGGGCGACCGCGCCGAGCGCCGGGAAACCGGCCCGGCCCGGCGCGAGGCCGAGGCGCTGCCATTCCCCGAGCAGCGCGTATTCCACCCCCGAGGACCCCACCACGAAGCGCCGCCCGGCGGTGGCGAGCCGCCAGAGCTGGCGGCCGGCTTCGGCCTGGGTGGCGGGATCGGCGACGTCGAGGAGCAGGAGGCCGCCCGACGCCGCGGCGCGGTCGACGGCGCCGTCGGGGTCGGGACCCGCCAGGGCGGTGAGGTCGACGAGGCCGATCCCGACGTCGGTCTGGGCCGCGAGGTGCCGGCGCAGGTCCGATTCCGCCATGGGCGTCACGGGGTGGCGGCTCATCACGGGATGGCGGTCGATCCGGAAGGTCTCGCCGCGGAACGCCGCGAAGAGGTGGCCGAAGGCCGTGTAGCGCCGGAGCTCGGGGGCTCCGACCAGCAGCGGGACGAGGTCCTGCGCGAAGGCGCGGGCGCCGAGTTCGGCGGCGCGGCCGATGCTGCCGACGGCCGGGCTCGAATCGAAGGTGGAGCAGACCTTGTAGTGGCAGACGGCGGCGTCGAGCGCGCGCAGGCGGGCGAAGACGGGGGCGAGCGCGTCGTCCATCCACGACGGCGTCTGGCTGCGGCTGGTGCCCGCGACCCCGACGGCCCGGGCCTCGGGGAAGCGGGCGAGATCGGCCTCGGACGGGGGCGCCG
The DNA here is from genome assembly GCA_029817715.1 of Melastoma dodecandrum. Classification (NCBI taxonomy): domain Eukaryota; kingdom Viridiplantae; phylum Streptophyta; class Magnoliopsida; order Myrtales; family Melastomataceae; genus Melastoma; species Melastoma dodecandrum. Next base: position 106,258 of record JARUPY010000156.1, read on the forward strand.
TGAAGAGCACGGCCGGCACGCCGCGCGAGGCCAGCGCCTCCAGGACGTCGGTCGAACCCGTCAGGTCGTCGCCGTAGAAGGAGACGAGGAGCCGCGGCGCCGGGAGAGCCCCGCTCATGCGCCGCCCCGTCCGCCGCCGAAGGTTTCCAGCGACTGGGCGAGTTCGCGGTGCTGGCGCGCGTAGGTGTCGAGCGGCACGCCCGCCACGGCCGCCTCCCAGGCCTGGCGCACGGCGCGCACCCCGGCCGCCGGGCCGCCCGGGTGGCTGACGACGCCGCCGCCGCAGAGATAGAGGTGGTCCACCGTGCGGCCCGTCCGGGCATAGGTCTCGGGCGCCTGCCCGCCCCACTGGCCCGAGCAGACCACCGGCATGGCGCAGTCGGCGGGCGAGAACAGCGGGGTCGTCACGGCCGCGAAGGAGCGCACGAAGCTCTCGTCCGATTCCCAGTATTTCGCCCCGATGCCGTTGATCTGGAACTGGTCGATGCCGAGCAGGCGCCAGAACTGCTGGTAGACGGAGAAGTCGAGGCCGAGGCCGGGATGCCGGGTGAGGATGTCCCAGCCGGCGCGATGGGCGTGGAGCACGAGGCGCGAGCGCCGGCGGAGATAGGCGAGGCCGCCGAAGCCGACCGCGTTGATGCAGATGACGGCCGCGTTGCCGCCGGCCTCCGCCACGATGTCGTGGTCGCGCAGCATGCGGTCGGGGTCGTCGGAAGAGATGTTGAAGGCGTACATCACCCTCTTGCCGGTGCGCTGCTCGTGGTCGCGGATCACGGGCATGATCGCCCGCACCCGGTCGGCGAGGCTCGAATAGGCCGGGCTCATCAGCTTCTCGTCGTCCTTGATGAAGTCGACGCCCGCCTCCACGAGCTCGCGCACGAGTTCGGCGCTCTCGTGCGGGCGCAGGCCCAGCGCCGGCTTGACGATGGAGCCGATCACGGGCCGGCCTTCGACGCCGGTGAGGCGGCGCGTGCCGGCGAGCCCGAATTGCGGGCCCGGATGGGCGGCGCCGAAGGCGGGCGGCAGTTCGAGCCCCGTCACCCGGATGCCCGACAGGCCCTTGATGGAATAGGCGCCGCCGACCGCGATGGTGGAGAGCGCCACGAGGTCGGTGCCGACGGCGTCGAGCGGGAAATCGATGACGGCCTCGGCCCGGCGATAGCGCGCGCGGCCCGGAACGCGGTCCTGCGGGAAGGAGGGCGCCTCGGCGGGCGGCAGGTCGCGCACCGCCACGACGCGGGCCGCCACGCGGGCCTTGAGCTCGGGAGTCTCGCCCGGCAGCGGCACGAAGGTGCCGGTCGACTGGTCGCTGGCGATCTTGGCCGCCATCCGGGCCGGGTCCTCGGTCTCGATGAGATAGGTGAGGCGGATGACGTCGTCGGGCGCGCGGGGCAGGTCGGTCGGCATTTCAACCCTCCAGGTGGGCGACAGCGTGGGGAGCGGGGCGCAGCGGGCCGGGCCCGAGCGGGTGCGCGGGCCGGCCCGCGATCCCGGCCGCCCTGTCGAGCGCGCCGCCGCCCGCCCCGATGCGAAGCGCCCGGCAGGAGACCGGGACGCCTCCGGGCCCCTGGCGCAGGACGAGATCCCGGATCTCCAGCGCACCGGTGCCCCGGCCGCGGTCCCGCACCGCCTCGGCGACGGCCCGCAGCACCGCGATGCCGCGCCAGCGCACCGCGGGGAGCTGCCCCGCGGCGAGGTCCGCCGTGAGGGGCCCCGCGGCGCGGGGGACGGGCACGGGCTCGGCCGTGCCGGACCGGAGGAGGCGCAGAGCAGGATCGGCTTTCTCGGAGCCGCCCTGGCGACTCCGAGCCGATGAACCTGCTCGCGATTCCGAGCTGGAGCGACATCGCCGGAGGCGAAAGCGCCCGAGTGCACCGACGCCTTCAGAAGGTTCACCTTCTGAAGGCTCCGAGGCGGTGCACCGCCTCGATAAGTGTGGGCCGACCTGTCCAAACGGATGGATCATCCGTTTGGGTCGGACCACGAGGACCTCGGGCGACACGGGGCGCGGCGCCGTCAGGTGATGCGGCGGATGCTGGCGGCGATCTCGTCGGGTTCGACGACCCGCTTCCAGTCGGGCCGCATCAGCACGGGCTTGCCGAATTCGATGGCCTTGTTGCAGGCGTCCGAGAAGGCGCCGGGAATCTCCTCGAAGATCACGGCCGCCAGGATGTTGAGGTGGCCGAGCAGGAAGTCGCGGGCGGCCTCCGCCGGCACGCCCCGCGCCACGACCTCGTCCATGGCCTCGCGCATCACGTCGAGCAGCGACGCGCAGACGGTCTCCGACAGGCCGGGCTCGAGCAGTGCCATCTGCTCCACCGTCACGCGATGCGAGCGCATCACCGGCTTCCAGATGACCTTGGCGACCTCCTCGCCGAGCGCGTAGGCGCTTTCCGGACCCTGCATCAGGGCGTTGACGATGTGCTGCTTGGCCGCGACGCCGCCGAAATGGTCCTTCTTGGCCTCCGGGTCGGTCTCGTCGTTGTAGATCGGCGGGTGGCAGGGATGGGTGACGAAATAGGTGAGGTCGGGCCGCTCCGGCAGGTGGCCCGCGAAGGGCGCGGCGGCGTCGAGGATCACCACCATGGTGCCGGGCCTGAGCGAGGGGACGATCCCGGTCGCCACCTTGCCGACCAGCGTGTCGGGAACCGCCAGCACCACGACCTCGGCGCCCTCGAGCGCGGCCTCGGCGGCGACCGTGTCGAGGCCGAGCCCCTCCTTCAGCCGCGCGCGGCCCGCCTCGCTCACCTCGACGTGCCGGACGTCGAAGCGCGAGCCCTTGAGATTGCTGGCCAGCCGGTAGCCCATCTTGCCGCCGGCCCCGAACAGGGCGATCGCCGTCATTCCATCCTCCCCGAATGTCTCGTGACGGAAGGGCTACCGCAGACTGGTATGATCAGTCTATCAATATTTCGCAGCCGTGTGGGAGGCTCGCGGCGGTCCTGAATCGCGATGCTGTGATCGGAACCACGGTGCAAAGGTTCGAGACCCCGACCGAATGCGGCCGCAGCCGGCGTCCCGAGCCAGCGAACCGGATGCCGTAGGGCGCGATCCATGCCGCTCATCGAGAGTGATGACAGTTTAGCGGTACGTCACCGAATGACCTCGACGGCAACACCGACCATCTCGGCGATGGCCGGCCAGCGCCGCTCCGCGGTGAGCGCCGGCAAGCCCTCGCGCTTCGCGAGGGCCAAGCAGTAGCGATCTCCCAGGGACAGGCCGCCCTCGAGGGTGATGGGACGGAGCATGCCGGCATCGTAGGACAAGGCGGCATCGACGACGGCCAGCCGGATCGGCAACGGGCGCACCAGCGCCTCGATGTCCTGACGGGCGATACCAAGCTTGGCGTAATGGCTCACGACCTCGGCCATGTTGACGGTCGTCATGACGGATCCGTCGAGCCCGGCCTTCACTCTGTCCGCCCCCGGCTCGCCGAGCAGCAGCGCGAGGACGGCTGACGCGTCGAGGACGAACCTCGTCATTCGCTCTCCGCCTCCTTGGCCCGGTCTGCGAGGAATTCGCTGACGGATGCCCCTTCCTTGCCGCCGACGAGCTTGCGACTCAGCGCCTGGGCGCGGGCCACCACCTGATCGAGCGTCCGCAGAACGATGGCGTCGCCCACATCTTCGACGATCACGTCTCCGCCGTTGCCGAGACCGTGCCGTCTGCGCAGGTCCGCAGGGAGGCTCATGCGTCCGTCCGGCATCACCTTGGCTTTCATGGTTCAATCTCCGCTCCATGCCATGCACGGCATCATACACCGGAAGCGCACCTTCGGGCCATGCCTGGATCGGACTGCCATACGCGGACGAGGACGGGGCCGTTCCGGACTTTTCCGTCAGCATCTCTCCTTGGCGTCGGGCCGCTCTCAAACCCGGACATACCATTCGCCACGGACACGGACGGCGAAACGCGCTTGACGAAACTGGTATGATGAGTGAATGATGAGGTAAGACCGTGCGCCAACGAGAGCGAAACGGAACAAAGTCCTCGGGAGGTCTTGATGAGTTCGACGTCTGCAGTCCGTGTTTGTCTCACCCTGGCCGGCACGTTGATGCTGGCGGGCTCGGCTTTGGCGTCGGCCGACAAGCCCGTCATCGCCCTTTCCAATGCCTTCTATGGCAACATCTGGCGCCACCAGATGGTGGAGGCCTTCGAGGCGGCCGCCCGTCAGGCGAAGGCCGACGGCAAGATCGCCGACGCCATCGTGCTGAACGGCGACGGCAGCGTCGCCCAGCAGAACAGCCAGATCGCCGAGCTGATCTTGAAGAAGGTCGACGCCATCGTGGTCGACGCCGCGTCCGAGACCGCCAACAACGGTGTCATCGAGAAGGCCTGCAAAGCCGGCATCAAGGTGATCTCTTTCGATTCGATCGCCTCCGCCCCCTGCAACACGCAGCTCAATTTCGACTTCAAGGGCTACAAGACGGCCCAGGCGGAATGGGTCCTGAAGCAGATCGGCGGCAAGGGCAACGTCATCGTCGTGCGGGGCGTCAAGGGCTCGGCGCCAGATGCCGACATGTACGGCGCGCAGGATGCCGTGCTCAAGGCGCATTCCGATGTGAAGGTAGTCGCCACCGTCTACGGGCAGGCGACGGCCTCGGTGGCCCAGTCGGCCGTGGCCAACGTCCTGCCGAGCCTTCCCCACGTCGATGCCGTGCTGGGGCAGGGCGGCGATGATTTCGGCGTAGCCCAGGCTTTCGACCAGGCCCGGGGCAGCTATGCGGAGCACCCGCCCGTCATCGAAGGCGGAGGCAGCTCGAACTTCATCAAGTGGTGGGCCGACAAGGCCAAGAGCTCGGGCTATACGACGATCTCGATGAACACGACGCCGGGCATCGGCGGTGCCGTCTTCTGGCTCGCCCTGGCGGACGTGAAGGGGGCGGTGCTGCCCAAGACCCTGATCATGCCGGTGGCGACGGTGGACCAGGCCAATCTCAAGGACTTCGCCAACCTGCCTCCGAACATGATCGTCAGCCCGTCATATTCTGAGGACTGGGTGAAGCAGAACCTTCTGTCGCAGAAGTAAGCCGTGCTTCGACCGTCACGGGGCGGCTCGTGACCGCCCATCCCAACCCCGCGACGACGGAGTCCTCCAGATGACGGCGAGCGCGACGACGGCTCAGGCCTGGCCCGGTGACCGGCCCGGCCCCGCGGAGGCCCCCGCCGTGGTAAGCATGGCGGCCATCGTCAAGGCCTATGGGCCGACGCTCGCCAACAGGGGCGTCGACCTCGCGGTGCCGAAAGGCGGGGTGGTGGGCCTCGTCGGCGGCAACGGTGCCGGAAAGAGCACCCTCATGAAGGTGCTGTGCGGCGCCGTGCGCCCGGATGCCGGCACGCTCGCGGTGGGGGGCGCGACGGTCGATTTCACCCGCTACGACGCGGCGACCGCCCAAGCCCGCGGGATCAGGATCGTCCACCAGGAACTGTCGCTCTGTGGCAACCTGACGGTGGCCGAGAACTTCTTCCTCGAAGCGCCCGGAGCCGCCCGTCCGCTGCCCGGGTGGCGCTCGCTCTACGGCGAGCGGGCCAGGACGGCGCTGGAAGCCGTGTTCCCGAACAGCGGCATCGACGTGGGCCAGGCGGTCGGCCGGCTCTCCATAGGTCAACGGCAGATGGTCGAGATCGCGCGGGCGACCGCTTCGCCGAATCTCGGGCTCCTGATCCTGGACGAGCCGACCTCCTCGCTCGATCCCGAACGCAGCCGTCAGCTCCGCCACTACATCCGGACCGGCGCCCGGGACGGGCTCGCCTTCATCTTCATCAGCCACAAGCTGAACGAGATCATGGACGTGGCGACCCGAATCGTCGTCCTGCGCAACGGCGCCCTCGCCTGGGCGGGCGGCGCCGACATCGAGCCCCGGCAGCTGGTGGAAGCCATGGGCGGCGAAGCCGAGGCGACGCTGCGCGAGCAGCACAGGCGTCGGCCGGCCGCCGCCAACGAGGTGTTGCGCGTCGGCGGCGCGGTCGTGGCTCCCCTCGGCCGGAACCTCACCTTCTCGACGGGCGAGATCGTCGGCTTGGCGGGACTCGAGGGAAGCGGCCAGAAGGCGTTCCTGCACCGCGTCTTCGCAGCCTCGGGTGGAGGAGACGCCGATGTGGCGCTGCGATGGACGGCGAGCTTCGTGTCGGGCGACCGCCAGCGCGAGGGGACTTTCCCGTTCTGGAGCGTCTTCCAGAACATGGACATCGCCCGGGTGGCGCGGCGCTGGGCCCTGATGCCGTCCAACGAAGGGGACGACGACGGGGCGATCCGGGACGCCGCTCGGCGGCTCCGGCTCGATCCTGGACGCTTATCCTCGCCCATTCTCGACCTGAGCGGCGGCAACCAGCAGAAGGCTCTCGTGGCGAGGGCGCTGATCACGGACGCGCCTACGATCCTGCTCGACGACCCGACCCGCGGCGTGGACATTGGCGCCAAGGCGGATTTCTACGCCGCACTGGCGCAGACGGCCGCCGCGGGACGTCTCATCTTGTGGCATTCGACGGAGGACACCGAATTCCTCGAATGCGATCGCGTCCTGGTCTTCAGCCAGGGGCGCATCATCCGGGAGCTGCGTCGCACCGAGATCTCCGAACAGGCGATCGTGGACGCCTCCTTCGCCGAGATGGACCGGCGCGCGGGCGGAAAACGGAGAAGCCGCGGCGCAGCGCAAGACCCTGCGCCGCGCCCGGATTGTCGCGGGCGCCGCGCCCTTCCTCAGCCTCGTGGCCGCCTTCGCGGTGCTGGGCGTCGTCAACCCCGTCGCCGCCTCGCCCTTCGGCCTCGACCTCCTGCTCGGGCCCGCGATCGCGCTCGTGCTTGTGGCGCTGGGTCAGATGTTCGCGGTCGGGGGCAGCGAGATCGATCTCGGCCTCGGCGCTTTCGCCGGGCTCGTCAACGTGATCAGCGCGACGCTGCTGGTCGAGACGCCTGCGCTCGGCGTCGCGGCGCTGCTCTGCGCCTTCGGGGCCTATGCGGCGCTCGGCGCCGCCATCCAATGGCGCAAGATCCCCGCCATCGTGGTGACGCTCGGAGCCTCGTTCGTCTGGGTGGGAACCGGCTTCACCCTCCAGCCGACGCCCGGCGGCAGCAGCCCCGGTTGGCTCGCGGCGGCCTTCGGATGGTCGCTTCCCGGCATTCCCTCCACGGTGGTGATCGTGCTGATCGCGGCCGTGGCCGCCCTGGCGATCGACCGCTCTCCCTTCGGCGTGGTGCTGCGGGCGTTCGGCAACAACCCGAGCGCGATGGAGCGCAGTGGCTGGTCGCCTCTGCGATATGCGGTCCTGCGCTACCTCCTCGTTGCACTCTTCGGCACGGCCGCCGGCCTGTCGCTCACCGCCATCAACACGGCGAGCGACGTCAACGCGGGCGGTCCCTTCACGCTGCTGAGCATAGCGGCTGTCGTCATGGGCGGCTGCAGCCTCGTCGGCGGGATCGTGGCACCCGTCGGGGTCGTCGCCGGCGCCGTCACGCTGTCGCTCATCGGCGCCGTGCTGGCGACCGTCGGGGTGAGCACCGACTACAACGCCGCCGTCCAGGGATGCCTGCTCATCGCCATCCTGGTGCTGCGCTCGGCACTGCAGCGGGGAGGAGCCGAACCATGATGGACGGGATCGATCGCATCCTCGACCGGATCCGCCGCACGCGCTGGATCTGGTCGCTGCTCGGCGTCCTCGTATTGTGGGCCGTCCTATCCTTCGTCACGAGCCGGTTCAGCCTGCAGAGCCTGACCGGCATCCTCACGACCTCGTCCTTCCTGGTCGTCGCGGCGCTGGGTCAGATGCTCGTCATCACGTCGGGCGGCGGCAACATCGACCTGTCGATCGGCAACGTCCTGACGCTCAGCGCCTATGCGAGCCTCATCGCGGTGGGAGGGCAGGACGGCAACCTTCCCCTGGGCATCGCCGTGGCCCTCGCCATAGGGCTCGGCATCGGCGCCGCCAATGCCACGCTCGTGCTCCTCTTCCGCATCCCGGCCATCATCGCAACGCTGGCCACCGGCTACGTCCTCGCAACGGCGACGCTCTTCGCCAACCGCTACCTCACCGACTCCAATGCGGCCCCGACCCTGAAATCCATCGCCACCGGCCGGGTCGCGGGCATTCCCATCATCGTGCTCGTCGCCGTCGCGGCCGTGGCGGTCACTTCGCTGGTCCTGGCTCGGCTCGTCTTCGGCCGGACCCTGTCCGCCGTCGGCCAGAACCGGCGGGCGGCCCATCTCGCCGGTATCCGCGTCCCCGGCGTCATCGCCGTCGCCTTCCTGGTCAGCAGCGTCCTCGCCGCCCTGGATGGCCTGCTGCTCAGCGCCTATGTGGGGGGTGCCTTCCCCGACATGGGTACACCCTACCTGCTCCAGTCCGTCGGTGCCGTCGTGCTCGGGGGCTCGCTCATCATGGGCGGGGCACCCACGGCGGTCGGGACCCTGTTCGGCAGCATTCTCCTGGTGATGATCGTCACGACCATGCAGATCGCGGGCCTGCCGCCGGGGTCGCAGGATATCGTGCAGGGCTTCGTCGTCATCGCGGTCCTGGGGCTCGCGGGCGTCAAGGCCACGCGATCGCGCCGGGCCGGCAAAGGCGCGGGCCGGTCGGCCGTCCGGACGCAGGAGGCCCGATGAGGGCGACTACGGGATCTCTGCGCGGCGGCCTCGTCGGCTGCGGCTTCTTCGCCGTCAACCAGCTCCACGCCTGGCGCGACGCCGCCGGGGCCGAGATCGCGGCGATCTGCGACCGCGATCCCGCGCGGCTGGCCCTCGTGGGGGACCAGTTCGGCATCGCGCGCCGCTACGCCGACGCCGAGGCCATGCTGGCGGCGGAAGGGCTCGATTTCGTCGACGTCGCCACGACGCTGCCGAGCCATCGGCCGCTCGTCGCGCTCGCGGCCCGCCACCGCGTGCCGGTCATCTGCCAGAAGCCCTTCGCCGCCACGCTGGAGGATGCCCGCGCCATGGTGGCGGCCTGCGCGGCCGCGGGCGTGCCCCTCATGGTGCACGAGAACTTCCGGTGGCAGAGCCCCATCCGGGCCGTCAAGGCCGTGCTCGACGCGGGCGAGATCGGCGAGGTCTTCTGGGGCCGCGTGTCGTTCCGCTCGGCCTACGACGTCTTCGCGGGCCAGCCCTATCTCGCGGCGGGCGAGCGGTTCATCATCGAGGACCTCGGCATCCACGCGCTCGACGTGGCGCGCTTCCTGCTCGGCGACGCGACCTCGCTCGCCGCCCGCACCCGCCGCGTCAACCCCGCCATCCGGGGCGAGGACGTCGCCACCATCATGCTGGGCCACGCGGGCGGCTCGACCAGCGTGGTGGACTGCTCCTACGCGACCGTCCTGGCCCGCGACCCCTTCCCCGAGACGCTGGTCGAGCTCGACGGCGCGCGCGGCACGGTGCGGCTCGACGCGGGCTACGGCCTGACGGTGGCGACGCGCGAGGGCGTCCGGCGCCTCGACGTCTCGCCCCCGCTGCTGCCCTGGGCGTCGCGGCCCTGGCACAACATCCAGGAGAGCGTGCTCGCCATCCAGCAGCACTGGATCGCCTGCCTGCGCTCCGGCGGCGAGCCCGAAACCTCCGGCCGCGACAATCTCAAAACGCTGGCCCTGGTCGAGGCGACCTATGCGGCGGCCGCGTCGGGCTCCGTGGTGGATCCCGGCGCGATGTGAGATGTGGTCGGCGTGAGGGCCGTGGCGGACCGACGCCGCAGACTCCTCCGCCGTCATCGCGAGCGACGCGATCCAGCCCCGGCGGGGGCCGCCGGCCGGGAAAGGGTGTCACCGCCCGCCGGGCGTCTCCGGCACCGTCGTTCTGGATGGCGTCGTCGCTCGCGCTCCTCGCCATGACGGCGGAACGGGACGCGCCGCCGGGCCTCCGCCCGCGAACCTGACGGACGATCTGGGCGGCGGCCGGCCGGGTCAGGCCGCCCCGCCGGGCTCGCCCTCGGGCAGGGGGTGGGAGCGATAGGCCTGCTCGATATAGGGCAGGTTGATCAGCGCGCTGCCCCGCTCGGGATAGACCCCGACGTTCATGCGCGGCGTGGGCTCGAGCTCCTCCATCACGAAGTTCAGCGCCGCCCGCAGGTCGGGGAAGCTCCGCGTCTGCGCCGCCGCCCCCGAGGCCCCGATCTGCTCGGTCGTCATCTCGGGACTCCACCGCACCACGGCGGGCGAATCCCATACCATATCGGCCATCGTGCCCTCCTCGTCTGACGGACACGCAACGCGCGGGCCGCCGAAATGGCCGCAAGCGCGCTCCGTCCTACTGCGCCAGCACGAGCCGGCCGTGGTCCGTCCTCACGCTCGACAGGCGCGACAGGAAGCTCATGCCGAGCAGCGTCTGGCCGAGCTGGCCCCGGCCGCTGACCAGCGCCGTCACGTCCCGCACCTCGATGCCGCCGAGCCGCACGGAGCGGAGCTGCACCTTGGCCACGAAGGCGCGCCCGTTGGCGGTGCTGACGGGGTATTTGAAATCGGCCGGCAGCGGGCGGATGCCGAGCCGGTCGGCGTCCTGCGCGGGAAAGCGACAGGTAGGAGGCGCCCGTATCCACCATGGCGGCCAACCGCTGCCCCTCGACCTCGATCCTGGCCTGATATTGCCCGAGCGCGTCGGGAACGAGGACCTCCTCGCGGCCCCAGGAAGCGGCGACGGGCGGCGGCGCGGCCGGGACCGCGGCGGCCGCGGCGGGCCGCGGCGCCGTGGAGGCCGGGGCCGCCGGCGCACCCCGCAGAAGGGTCCACAGGGCGTCGCGCCGATCCGGCCCGAGGGTCGAGAGCTGGTGGGCCGCCAGCAACGCCACGACCGTGGTGGCGACCGCCACTCTCACGACCCCCATGCCGAGCCTCCGCGTGTTCCGGTGCGGCGCCAGTGTCGGGCCGGGCGCCCTACCGGGAGGTTGCGGGGCGCGGGCGATCCGCCGTCAGCGTGAAGATGGCGTTTCGCCGATGCCGCGGATGCGCGCCGCAGCGCCGCGCGGGATCAGCGGGCCGCGTCCCCGCGCCCGAGCAGCGCCGCCACCGCCGCGCGGTCCGGGATCGAGGGCTGGGCCTTCTCGGTCGTGCAGGCGAGCGAGCCCGCGGCCGTGCCGCGCCGCATCGCCTCGGCGAAGGGCAGGCCGGCGTCGAGCGCCGCGGCGAAGAAGCCCACGAACGTGTCGCCCGCCGCCGTGGTGTCGACCACCGTCACCTTCGGGCAGGCGACGCGGTGTTCCCGCCCCTCCGCCCAGCCGACCGCGCCCTCGCCGCCCAGCGTCACCACCGTGGCGCCGATGCCGAACCGCTCCGCGGCCTGGGCGGCGAGCCCGGCGTGGTCGCCCGGGAGGCCGAGCGCCCGGGCGAGTTCGGCCGCCTCGTGCTCGTTGACCACCAGGACGTCGACGAGGCCGAGATAGCTGTCGGGCAGCGGGCCGAAGGGGGCGAGGTTCAGGACGACGCGCAGGCCGCGCCCGCGCGCGGTCTTCGCCGCGGCCTCGGCCTCCCGGTCCGGCACCTCGCGCTGGAGCAGCAGCAGGCCGCCGGCGAGCGGGGGATCGTCGAGTTGCGCGGCCCGGACGCGGAGGTTGGCCCCCCCGGCGACGGTGATGACGTTGTCCCGCCTGGACGGATCGTCCGGGCGGGCGCCGATCGAGATGAAGGCCACGCCGGTCGGCGCGCCGTCGAGCGCCGCGACGCCCGACAGGTCGACCCCCGCCCCCCGCAGGGAGGCCAGCGCCGGCCCGGCGAAATCGTCGCGCCCGACCGCCCCCACCATGCGCACCGCGGCGCCGGCCCGCCGCGCCGCCAGGGCCTGGTTGGCGCCCTTGCCGCCGGCGGCGACCTCGTAGGCGTCCCCGATCACCGTCTCGCCCGGCAGGGCGAGGCGGTCGACCCGCGTGACGAGGTCGACGTTGAGGGAACCGAAGACCGTGATCATCGCGCGTCCCCCCCGTCGTCCCGCTCGTCGCCGCCGGGACGGCCGCGCGTGTCCCCGTCAGGGTCGACGAAGCCCCGGACGGCGTCGGTCAGGGCGCGGGCGCGCCGGCCCACCTCCTCGGCGGTGACGCCCGGCTTGAACAGCGAGGACCCGATGCCGAACCCCTGCACGGGCCCGCCCCGCCAGTCCTTGAGGCTCTCGGCCGAGACCCCGCCGACGACGAGCAGCCGCGTCTTCTTCGGCAGCACCGCCGCCATGGCCTTGGCGACGCCCGGCGTGACGAGCTCGCCGGGGAAGAGCTTCACGGCATGGGCGCCGGCCTTCAGCGCCGCGAAGGCCTCCGACGGGGTGAGGCAGCCGGGCAGCGACACCATCCCGCGCGCCCGGGTGCGGCGGATGACGGCCGCGTCGCAATTGGGCGAGACGACGATCTGGCCGCCGGCCTCGAAGACGGCGTCGACCGCCTCGGGCTCCAGCACCGTGCCGGCGCCGACGCTGGCGCGGTCGCCCAGGGCGCGGGCGAGGCGCGCGATGCTGTCGAGCGGCTCGGGCGAGTTGAGCGGCACTTCCAGGATGGTGATGCCGGCCGCCACCAGCGCCTCGCCCACCGCCACGGCCTCGCGCGGCTCCAGGCCGCGCAGGATGGCAACGAGCGGCATGGCGGCGAAACATTGCTCGAAATGGGCTTCGAAGCGGGTCTGTTCGGGCATGGGCGTCACGTCCTCGCGGCCATCAGCGTCTTGAGCCCCGCCAGGGTGACGGCGGGCGTGTCGTAGTCCTGCACCTTCAGCCCGCGTCGCGCCAGGGCCGCCGCGTAGACGGAGCGCTGGGGCTCGCCCGCCACGAGGTGGACCGTGTCGGGCCGGCCGAAGAGGTCCAGCGCGCCGGCGATCTCGGCCTCCACCAGCAGGCGCGACAGGAACGGGCGCACGCCGCGGGGCGGGAGGTTTCCCCCGAGCACCCGGGCGCGTGCCTGGAACAGGGCCCGCGTCAGCCCGCCGGGCGCCGCCGCGGCCTCGGCGGCGAGGGCCGCGCCGGCCGCGTCGTCGTGCGGGGCCTCGGCGAGGCGCCCCACGAAGGAAGCCGAGACGGCGGCGAAGAGCTCGCCCGTGACGAAGGTGGCGAAGCGGTGGATGCGGCCGGCGCGCATCTCGATCCATTTGCCGTGTGTGCCGGGCAGGGCCAGCAGGCCGTCGGAGATGCCCGTCCCGAGCGCCTGGGTCTCCTCGCCCCGCATCACGTCATAGGCGCCGTCGGCCCAGCGCACGTCGACGCCGGGCACGATGCGGATGTCGCGGCCCGCGCCCGGGACGGACAGGAGCCGCGCCGCGATCTCGCCCGGCCCGGCGGGGCAGGGCGCGTAGGGCGCCTCCACCCAGCCGTTGCGGCTGCCCACCATGCCGGACATCAGCACCGGCAGGCCGGGCTGGGCGGCGAACCAGGCTGCGCAGGCCTCCTCCAGCGCCGCCGGGAAGCCGCCGGCGGGCACGGATTGCACGCCCGAATCGGACTGCGTCGTGCCCAGGACCGCGCCGGCGCCGTCGACCAGGCTGGCCCGGAGCCGGGTGGTCCCCCAGTCGACGGCGATGAAGGCGGGATCGGTCATGGCGGCGGGTCTCGTGCTGTGGCGGTCTCGATCAGGGCGCGGGGCGCCCGTGTCGAAAGACGCAGGCGCCGTCCACGACGGCGGGGGCTCGTGCGTCCTTCGACAAGGGCCCGATGGGCCCTGCTCAGGATGAAGGAGGTCGAGGACGGGGCCCGATGGGCCCTGCTCGGGATGAGGTCGAGGACGGGTGAGTGTGGTAATCCGCCGGCGGCGGGATCGGCGCGCCCCGACCCCGCCCCGGGTCGCGCCTCAGACCCAGCCGCCGTCGACCACGTAGTGCTGGTTGGTGCAGGCCGAAGCCTCGTCGGAGGCGAAGAACAGGGTGGCGCGGGCGATCTCGTCGGGGATCAGGTGGCGCTTCAGGCATTGCCGGCGCATGAGCTCGGCCTCGCTCTCGGGCGTCAGCCACTTCTCCTTCTGGCGCTCCGTCATGATCCAGCCGGGCGCGATGGCGTTGACCCGGATGTTGAATTCGCCGTAGTCCCGCGCCAGCGAGCGCGTGAGGCCGATGACGGCCGATTTCGACGCCGTGTAGACCGGCATGTTGCCCTGGCCGATCATCCAGGACACCGAGCCGAAGTTGACGATGGCGCCGCCGCCCGCCGCCTGCATGTCGGGCAGCACCGCCTGGGCGGCGAAGAACTGGTGGCGCAGGTTCACCGCCACGCGCTCGTCGAACATCTCGGGCGTCACGTCCGGCGTGGCGTGGCGCTCATCGTGGGCGGCGTTGTTGATCAGCACCGTGACGGGGCCGAAGGCCTCGCGCACCGTCTCCACCCCGGCCCGCAGCGCCGCGATGTCGCGCAGGTCGCAATGCACGAACCGCACGGCGTGGCCGGCCCCCGTCAGGGTCTCGGCCAGGGCCTCGGAGGGCGCCGCCGCGATGTCGAGGAAGCCGACCCGGGCGCCCTGTTCGGCGAAGCGCGTCGTGATGGCGGCGCCGATGCCGCTCCCCCCGCCCGTCACCAGAACGGTGCGGCCCTTGAGGCTCGGATAGGTGGCGATGGCCTGCGCCATGGTGCGTCTCTCCCGCGGGAAGCTTCTTGTCGGACGATTCCGACAGTAGCGGGGAAGGCGGGGGTTAGGGAAGTGGCCTCGCGGCTGCGCCGCCCTCCGCTGGGGAAAGCCAAGGGACCGGAGGGCCGCGCCCCCTTGCGCAGCGTCATGTCCCGTGTAGTCTGACAATACTGGGGCACCATGCCCCGCGGACCGGCGCCAAAGCCGGCCGACCCCGGGGAGAACCGCCATGTCGAAGGCATCCTTGTTGAAGCACAGCTGCGCCGCCGCCGCGCTCGCCGCCGCCCTGGGCCTCGGCGCGTCCGCCGCGGAGGCCGCCGGCCCCAAGGTCGTGGCCGGCCCCAGCGCCGACGCGCAATGCTTCGTGCCCTGGACGGCGAAGACCAAGTTCTTTCAATATGCCAAGAAGAACGGCCCCTACAGGATCGCGCTCGCCAACGGCTTCATCGGCAATACCTGGCGCATCCAGATGATCAAGACCGCCAAGGCCTATGCCGAACAGCCGGAGGTCAAGAAGCAGCTCAAGGAGTTCAAGGTCGTCTCGACGGGCGACGACATCGCGGCGCAGATCTCGGCCGTGAACAACTTCATCGATTCGGGCTACGACGCCGTCATCATCGACGCCCAGAACCCGACCGCCTTCCGCTCGGTGGTCAAGCGCGCCCAGGCCGCCGGCGTCGTGCTGGTGGCCTTCGACAACACGCTCGACACCGACGAGGCCATCAACGTCAACGTCGACCAGGAAGGTCTCGGCAAGTACTGGGGCGACTGGCTCGTCAAGAAGCTGCCCAAGGGCGGCGACATCCTCGAAGTGCGCGGCGTCGCCGGCACCTCCGTCGACACCGACCGCCACAAGGGCCTGCAGGACACGCTGAAGGCGTACGGCAAGCCCGTCAACACCGTCGAGGTGGTGGGCCGGGGGGACGACGGCACGGCCCAGAAGGTCTCGGCCGACGCCATCGCGGTCCACAAGCATTTCGACGGCATGACGGCGCAGGGCGGCTCCACCGGCATGGTGCGGGCCTTCCTCGACGCCGGCGCCCCGCTGGTGCCGGCCGGCGCCGAGACCGAGAACGGCTTCCGCAAGCTCTGCCTCGACGACGCCGGCAAGGGCCTGTCCTGCGCGTCGGGCGGCACGGGCCCGGCGCAGGTGGCGGTGGCCATGAAGACCGCGCTGGCGGCGCTCGGCGGCGAGGTCGTGCCGCAGTCGATCCGCCTGCCCCTGGCCCATGTCGAGGACCCGGACTTCAAGGCCGGCGAGAACGTCTTCCCCGACCAGACCGACAATTTCTTCGTCGGCAATTCCTTCCCGACCTGCGGCATCAACTTCACCGCCCAGGAGATCATGGGCCGGTCCGAGGCCAACCAATAGGCCGAGGCGGGCGGGGCTCCGGCGCCGGTCCGGAGCCCCGCCGCCTCAGCGCGGCGCGAAATCCGTGTCGGGCGTCACGCGCCGGCAATAGGCGGCCATCAGCCGGGCGCAGCCCTCGACGTCCTTCAGGCTGAGCAGCTCCACCGGCGTGTGCATGTAGCGCAACGGAACACCGAGCAGGCCCGTCGCCATGCCGGCCCGGTTGAGCTGCATCGCGTTGGCGTCCGTGCCGGTGCCCGCTGCGCTGACGCTCACCTGATAGGCGATGCCCTCCGCGCGGGCGGCCGAGGTGATCAGGTCGAAAGTGACGTGGTTGGTGTTCGGCCCACGCGACACGCTCGGACCCTTCCCGAGCTCGAGACTGCCGTGCAGCACCTTGTTGGCGCCGGGATAATCGGTCGCGTGATTGACGTCGACGGCGAGGCCCGTTTGCGCGTCGATGCCGTAGCTGGCGGTCTTGGCGCCGCGCAGGCCGATCTCCTCCTGCACGGTGGCGACCGCATGCACGCCGACGTTGGCATGGAGACCGCCCTCGTCCCTGAGAAGGCGCAGCGTCTCCGCGACGACGAAGGTGCCCATCTTGTTGTCGAAGCCGCGGGCCGTCGCGCGGTCCCCGAGCAGGGGCTGGAATTCGCACTGGTAGGTCGCGACGTCGCCGAGCGCGACGGCCTCCTCGGCCTCGGCGCGCGACGTCGCGCCGATGTCGATCCACATGTCCTTGATCTCGGGCTTCTTCTTGCGCTCCTCCTCGGTCTGGAGGTGGATCGCGGTGCGGCCGATGACGCCGGCGATCCGGCGCTTGCCGTACACCCAGACCCGCTGGCCGATCGCCACCGCGCTGTCGTGACCGCCGATGGTGCGGAAGTGCAGCTGACCGGTATCGTCGACGTGGTGGATGATGAAGCCGAGCTCGTCCATGTGGCCGGCCAGCATGATGCGGGTCTCGGCGCCGGGGTTGAGGATGGCGGCGACGTTGCCGTGCACGTCCGTGGTGACGCGGTCGGCGAAGGGATCCGTATAGGACCGGTAGACCCGGGCGGCGGGTTGTTCGTAGCCGCTCGGCGAGGGGGCATCGACGATGGCGGTGAGGAAGGCGAGGGATTGTGCTCTCATGCCGCCAGCCTATCCGGCCGGGACCCCGGCGCAAGCGCCGGGCCCCGCGCCGGGCGCAGGCCTGCCCGGCAACGATCCCCGGGTCCGGGCGGTTGACGGGGGACCGCGCCGTGGCGCCACATCGACCGCCGAGCGGGTGGCCCGGGCCAGCCCGGGTGACCCGCTCAGATCCACGAGGAACCGGGGCAGGACGGCGCGGGACGCTCCGCGCGGTCCTGCCGAGGCGCGCCCGGCGCGCCGCCCGAGGAAAGGGCCCGCCCCATGACGCTCCGCATCGCCTTCGACAATTCCTACACGCGGCTGCCGCCCCGCTTCTTCGCGCGCGTCGCGCCCTCGAGCGCCCTGGAGCCGCGGCTCGTCGCCCTGAACCGCCCCCTGGCCGAGGCCCTGGGCCTCGACGCCGACGCCCTCGAGACGCCCGAGGGCGTGGCGGCCCTGGCGGGCCAGCGCCTGCCCGAGGGGGCCGACCCCATCGCCACCGCCTATGCGGGCCACCAGTTCGGCGGCTTCACGCCGCAGCTCGGCGACGGCCGGGCCGTGCTCCTCGGCGAGGTCGTGGGCCGGGACGGGCTGCGGCGGGACATCCAGCTCAAGGGCTCGGGCCTGACGCCCTTCTCCCGCGGCGGCGACGGCCTCGCGGCGCTGGGCCCGGTCCTGCGCGAATACCTCGTCGGCGAAGCCATGGCGGCGCTGGGTATCCCGACGACCCGCGGGCTCGCGGCCCTGACCACGGGCGACACGGTCTTCCGCGAGACGGCGCTGCCGGGCGCCGCCCTGGTCCGGGTGGCGGCGAGCCACATCCGCGTCGGGACGTTCCAGTTCTTCGCCGCGCGGGGCGACACCGAGGGCGTGCGGGCGCTCGCCGACCATGCCATCGCGCGCCACGACCCCGGGGCGGCGCGAGATGCCGAGCCCTACGCGGCCTTCCTCGAGGGCGTGGTGGCCCGGCAGGCCGCCCTGGTGGCGCGGTGGATGCAGGTCGGCTTCATCCACGGCGTCATGAACACCGACAACATGACGATCTCCGGCGAGACCATCGACTACGGCCCCTGCGCCTTCATGGACGCCTACGACCCCGCCACGGTGTTCAGCTCCATCGACCGGGGCGGCCGCTACGCCTATCAGAACCAGCCCGGCATCGCGCAATGGAACCTCGCGCGCCTCACCGAATGCCTGCTGCCGCTGCTCGGCGAGACCGAGGACGATGGGCTGGAGCACGGGCGCGAGATCCTGGCCGGCTTCGCGCCCGCCTTCCACGCCGCGCATCTCGACGGGTTCAGGCGCACGCTCGGCCTCGCGCAGGCGCGGGACGGCGATGCCGCGCTGCTGCAGGATTTCCTCGACCGCATGGCGGCCGGCAGGGCCGATTTCACCCTGACCTTCCGGCGCCTCTGCGAGGCCGCCGCCGATCCGGCGCGGGACGGCGCGGTGCGCGACCTCTTCATCGACCCGACCCTCTACGACGGCTGGGCCGAGGGATGGCGGGCGCGGCTGGCCGAGGAGGCGGCGACGGGGGCCGAGCGGCGCGCCGCGATGCTGGCCGTCAATCCCGCCGTCATCCCGCGCAACCACCGCGTCGAGGAGGTCATCGCGGCCGCCGTCGGCGAAGGGGATTTCGCCCCCTTCGCGGCGCTCGGCGCCGCCCTGGCGCACCCCTACGAGGACCGGGCGGAGGCCGCCCCCTATGCCGAGCCGCCGGATTTCGACACGGCCGGCTACCGGACCTTCTGCGGGACCTGATCTCGGATCCGGCCGCCCTCTCCACCGTCATGGCGAGCGGAGCGACGCCATCCAGGCCCGGCGTGAGGCGCAGGCCGGGCCGGGAAGGGTCCCCGCCCCGAGCCTTTGCGGCACCGTCCTTCTGGATTGCTTCGTCGCTCGCGCTCCTCGCAATGACGACACAGAGGGATCTCGACGCTCTCCACCGTCATGGCGAGCGGAGCGACGCCATCCAGGCCCGGCGTGAGCCGCAGGCCGGGCCGGGAAGGGTCCCCGCCCCGAGCCCTTGCGGCACCGTCCTTCTGGATTGCTTCGTCGCTCGCGCTCCTCGCAATGACGACACAGAGGGATTTCGACTCTCTCCACCGTCATGGCGAGCGGAGCGACGCCATCCAGGCCCGGCGTGAGCCGCAGGCCGGGCCGGGAGGGGTCCCCGCCCCGAGCCCTTGCGGCACCGTCCTTCTGGATTGCTTCGTCGCTCGCGCTCCTCGCAATGACGACACAGAGGGATCTCGACGCTCTCCACCGTCATGGCGAGCGGAGCGACGCCATCCAGGCCCGGCGTGAGCCGCAGGCCGGGCCGGGAGGGGTCCCCGCCCCGAGCCCTTGCGGCACCGTCCTTCTGGATTGCTTCGTCGCTCGCGCTCCTCGCAATGACGACACAGAGGGATTTCGACGCTCTCCACCGTCATGGCGAGCGGAGCGACGCCATCCAGGCCCGGCGTGAGCCGCAGGCCGGGCCGGGAGGGGGCCCCGCCCCGAGCCTTTGCGGCACCGTCCTTCTGGATTGCTTCGTCGCTCGCGCTCCTCGCAATGACGACACAGAGGGATTTCGACTCTCTCCACCGTCATGGCGAGCGGAGCGACGCCATCCAGGCCCGGCGTGAGGCGCAGGCCGGGCCGGGAGGGGTCCCCGCCCCGAGCCTTTGCGGCACCGTCCTTCTGGATTGCTTCGTCGCTCGCGCTCCTCGCAATGACGACACAGAGGGATTTCGACTCTCTCCACCGTCATGGCGAGCGGAGCGACGCCATCCAGGCCCGGCGTGAGCCGCAGGCCGGGCGGGGACGCCGCCGCGCCTTCCGCCCGCGCGCCCTCCCGGCCGTCACGCCATGCCGGCGCCCGCCTCGGCCGGCGGTGCGCGGCGGCGGCGGCCGGCCGGGGCCCGCGCCCGCGTCCCGGCGGACTTGCGAGCCGCCCGGACGGGCCTCGCCTCCGGCGCGCGGTCTCCGGCATGGGCGTCGAGGAAGGCGCGGCAGGCCGCGAAATCCGTCGCCACCTCCTCCGGGCAGGGCAGGCCTCCCTGCTGCGCCAGCCGCCGCGCGTAGCGCAGCATGGCGTCGCTCGGGGGGCGCGAACCGTCCGGCGCGTCGCGTCCGGGGGGCCGGGCCTCCCCGTGCTGGCTCAGGAAGGCGCGGCAGATGCCGCCGTCGCCCTTGAGGCCGCGCGGCAGCTTCAAACCCCTTCCGCTCCGCGAGCGCGACCGCATAGGCCAGCATGGCGGCGGTGGGCGGCCGGGCGGGCCCCGCGGCGGCCGGCGCCCGCGCGCCCGGCGCGACGTCGAGCGCGGCCGAGCCCGAGAGCGCCGCGACGAGCCCCTCCACCCGAGCGCGGGTGCGGCTGCGGAAGGCTTCGGCGCGCCGCATCGCTTCCTCCCGCGTCGGCGCGCGGCCGATCTCGCCGAGCTCCGCCTCGAAGACGGCCCGGCCGACGGGATAGCCGTAGGCCGGGAAGACCTGCCGCACCGCCGCCAGGAAGGCGAGGCCCACCTCGGTCACCGCGATGGCCGGGTCCTTGCCCTTGAGCAGGGCGACGTAATGGCTCTTCACGAGCTTCGGCAGCATCGTGTCGCGCGTCGCCGCCGTGCCGAGCCCTTTGGGCTCGTTGGGGTTGGCGGGGTTCTCGAGGGCGCGCTTCACGGCGGGATCCTCCACCTGGTCGATCAGGCGGCCCATCACGACGGGCAGCTCGCCGCGGGTGATGCGGCGGGGCGGCTCGGTGACGGCGGTGACGACCTCGGCACCCGTGGCCGCCGCCTCCTCGCCGTGCCGCACCGGCGGCAGGCGCGTCGCACTCGCCTCCTCGTCGCGCTTCGCCTGGCCGGGCACGAGGTCGGGTTCGGAATCGGCCTCCTCGCCGTAGAGCGCGCGCCAGCCCGGCACCCGCACCACGCTGCCCGTGACGGCGAAGCGCTTCGGCCCGAGCGGCGTCGGGACCTCGGCCGAGACGGTCGTGCGGGCGTCGATGCCGTCGGGCATGTGGGCCGCCAGGAAGGCCCGGGCCACGAGGTCCCACAGGCGGGCCTGGTCGGGCGCGAGGTCGGCGCGGGCCGGCACCTTGCGCAGCGGCACGATGGCGTGGTGCTCGCCCGGATCCTCGACGTAATGGCCCCGGGCGCCGCGCCGGACGATCGGCTCGGCGGGCATCGGCGGCGCGCGATCGTCCAGCGCCGGGATCACGGCCGAGATGACGGCGGCGGCGTCCCCCGCCTGGCTCTCCGGCAGGTGCTCGGATTCGGTGCGCGGATAGCTGAGATAGCCCCGGTCGTAGAGGTCCTGGGCGAGCGTGGCGGTGTGCTGCGGGTCCCAGCCGAAGCGCTTGGCGCAGCGCCGGGCCAGCGTGTCCTTGGAGAAGAGCTTGGGCGGCGGCCGCCGCACGTCCTTCTGCTCCACGTCGATCCGGCCCCGCCAGCGGGCGGCGGCGTCCCGGATCGCCTCGGCGATGGCGGGATCGCGGATGCGCTCCTTCGGGGCGTGGACGAGCGTCAGCGCCGCGCCCTCGCGCGTCGCCACCGGCAGGGCGACCTTGAAGAAGTCCTCCGGCACGAAGGCGCGGATGCGCTCCTCCAGCCCGGCGAGGATCGCGAGGGTCGGCGTCTGCACGCCGCCGAAGCGCCAGGGCTCGCGGAAGGCCGGCGGGCGCAGGCGCAGCGAGATGGCCCGCGTGCCGTTGAGGCCGAGGTGGTAGTCCTCGTACTGGCGGCAGAGCGCTTCGAGATAGGCGGCGTAGTCGCGCTCGCCCGAACCCGGCTCTTTCGCCATGGCGGCGAAGGCCCGCCGGATCGAGAGGTCGTCGAGGGCGCCGAGCTTCAGGCGGTCGACGCGGCCGCGCCAGCCGAGGTGCTCCAGAACCTCCCAGGCGATCATCGAGCCCTCGCGCCCGGGATCGGTCGCGATGATGACGCGGTCGACGCCGCGCAGGGCCTGCCGGATGGAGTCGAGCTTCGGCCCGTGCGACTGCCCGGACCGGTTGCGCCCGTGGCGCAGCGGGATGGCGTCGAGCAGGATCGGCAGCGCCTCGAAGCGCCAGGGCTTCCAATCGGGCTTGATGTCGCCGGGCTCCCGCGCGCTCAGGAGGTGGCCCTCGGCCGCCACGCAGACCGTCAGGGGCGAGGTGAAGAAGCGCTGCAGCTGGCGCATGGCCGAAGGCTTCTCGAACAGGAACAGCGTGCGCTCGCCGGCCGCCCTGGACATGTCTCGCCCGCCCCCGACTCCGGCGGGGATCGTGTTCCCGCCTTGTTCTCATATGACGGCAAGCGGGGGATCGCGCAAGCCGCACGGCGCTGGGCCGGATGACGGATCAGACCGCGGTGGCGGCCAGAACGAGGCCGCGCAGCCAGCGATGGCCCGCATCGGCCTCGTGGCGCGGGTGCCACATCTGCGAGACCGTGATGCCGTCGACCGCCACCGGCAGGTCGAAGGGCGCGAATCCGGGTTCGGCGCCGGCCGCCCGGAGCCGCGCCGCCACGAAGGACCCCGGCAGCAGCGCCACGAGGTCGGACCGCAGCGCCACCGCCAGGGCCGCCGCGAAGCCCGGCACCACGGCGACCACGGCGCGGGACAGGCCGAGCTCGGCCAGCGCGCGGTCGACCGGGCCCGTCCCGGCGCCGCGCCGCGCGGCCGCGACGTGCTCGCAGGCCGCGTAGCGCCCGGGCGTGATCGGGCGGCCGAGCAGCGGGTGGCCGCCCGCGCGCGACGCCGACGAACCGGTCGCGGAACAGGGCCTGGACGCGGATCTCCGGGGCGCTGTCGCCGAGCACGCCGATGTCGAGGTCGACGCCGCCGTCGCGCAGCGCCCCCGCGTCCTTGTCGGGCTTGGGCGCGAAGCGGAGGCGCACGCCGGGCGCCGCGGCCCGGGCCCGCGCGACGAGTTCGGCACCCAGCGCCTCGACGAATCCGTCGTTGGCGCGGATCGTGAACACCCGCCCGAGCGTGCCGAGGTCGAGCGCCGCGGCGTCGGGCCGGAGCACCGCGACGGCCTCCGCCGCGATCCGCCGCACCCGCTCGCGCAACGCTTCGGCGCGCGGCGTGAGCACCAGCCCGCGCCCCGCGCGCACCAGCAGGGGATCGCCGGTCGCGGCCCGCAGCCGCTCGAGCGTGCGGCTCATCGCGGACGGGCTGAGGCCCATGCGGCGCGCGGCGCCGGTCACGCTGCCCTCGGTGAGGAGCGCGTCGAGCGCCGGAAGCAGGCTGAGGTCGGGCACGGGCATGCGAGGCTGTCTCCCACGGGCGCAGCGAAGCTCCGGGCTGCGCCGGACGCAAGGACACAGTGCGTCCGCCGCGCCTTCCGGGCACCGCCCGTCCGCCTTACGTCGGGACCGTCGCTGCCGGATCGGGATGGGGGGCCGATGAAGCTGATCGCCGTCGAAGAGCATTTCCTCACCCGCGCGGTCAGGGATGCCTGGGCCGTGGCGGCGGCCGACGATCCCACGTCGGCCTTCGACCACGGCGAGATCGGGGCGCGCCTGGACGATCTCGGCGCGGGGCGCCTCGCCCTCATGGACGAGGCGGGCGTCGACCTGCAGGTCCTGTCGCTGACGACCCCCGGCCTCCACACCCTCGCCCCCGCGGCGGGGGTGGCGCTCGCCCGCCGCACCAACGACCTCGTCGCCGAGACCGTGGCGCGGCGGCCCGACCGCTTCCAGGGCTTCGCCGACCTGCCGATGTCGGCGCCCGAGGCCGCGCCGCGCGAGCTCGAACGCGCGGTGCGCGACCTCGGCCTCAAGGGCGCCATGCTGGCCGGCCGGACGGGCGACAAGCACCTCGACCACCCGGACTTCCGACCGCTCTTCGCCGCCGCGGCGGCACTCGGCGTCCCCGTCTTCATCCACCCGCAGATTCCCCTGCGGGCGGTCCGCGACGCGAATTATTCCGGGCTCGGCCCCGCCATCGACCTCGCGCTGGCGGCCTACGGGCTCGGCTGGCACTACGAGGCCGGGCTGCAGTTCGTGCGCCTCGTGGCGGCCGGCACCTTCGACCGTCATCCCGGCCTCCAGGTCATCCTCGGCCATTGGGGCGAGGTGATCCTGTTCTACCTCGAACGCCTGGCCGCCCTGCAACGGGCCGCCGGGCTCGATCGGGCCTTCGCCGACTACGCGCGCAGCAACCTCTACGTCACGGCGAGCGGGATGTTCAGCGACGACTACCTCGCGCGCTGCGTCGCCATCGTCGGGACGGAGCGGATCCTGTTCTCGACCGATTATCCCTACCAGTACCGCCCCGGCCGCCAGGCCCGGCAATTCCTCGAACGGGCGCGCCTCGACGAGGCCGACAGGGCGAAGGTCGCGCACGGCAACTGGGACAGGCTGACGGGCCGGGCCGCAGGCTGACGCGTGTCGGCCGCGGCATGGCGCAGGCCGGGGGCCGCGCCGGCCGCCGCCGGTTCGGAGCACGCGCGGCTCGCCGCGATCCCCGCCATCGACAGGCCCTGCGGGCGGGGATGGCCGACGATCGGGTCACACCGATCGAAGCCGGACCGGCGGATGTCCCGATGTGCGAGGGCGAGCTTCAGGCCGCATTCGCCGCCGGCCCTGTCCGGACGCGACGCTCACAGCCGTGCCGACCGATGGCCCGCCGAGGGCCGCGACGGAAACCCGGACCCCCGCGGCGAAACCCTTGCGGGACCGTCGACCGGCGCCGCGTAACGCTCGACGAAGTCGGATGCCGACATGGGTTGGGCGAACAGGTAGCCCTGAGCTTCCTTGCAGCCATAGGAATGGAGCTGGTCGGCCTGCTCCCATGTCTCGACCCCTTCCGCGATGACGGACAGGCGGAGGCTATCCCCCAAGGCCACGATCGCACGCGGGATCGCGTCGTTCTCCGGCGTCACGTCGAGGTTCTGGATGAACTCCCGGTCGATCTTCAGCCGCGTGAGCGGCAAGCGCTTGAGCACGCCGAGGGACGCATATCCGGTGCCGTAATCGTCGAGGGCGAGCCCGACCCCTTGGTTCCGGAGCCGGTGCAACTCGCCGACGAAGTCGGCATCGGCATCCAGGACCGTCGTTTCGGTGATCTCCAATTCGAGGAGGCGGTTCGGCAGGCCCGACATGCCCAGCGCCTCCATGACCTTCTCGTAGAGCCCCGGATCTCGGAGTTGCGCCGAGAACAGGTTGACGCTGATCTGCAGCTCGACGCCCGCCATCGCCATGGCGGCCGCGAAAGCGCAGGCCTCGTTCATCACCCATTGTCCGACTTGAAGGACGATATCGCTCCTGTCGAGCGGCGCGAGAAAGTCGGCGGGGGTCAGGAGGCCTCGGACGGGATGGCGCCATCTGATCAGGGCCTCGGCACCGATCAGATCCCCTCCATCCAGATGCACCTGTGGCTGGAAATAGAGCTCGAACTCGCCACGCACGAAGGCGCCGCGCAATTCATCGTCGAGCCGTCGACGGTCATCGGCCGCGTGCCAGAGGTGAGGCCGGAAGACCTCGAACCGTCGACCCCCGGCCTTCTTGGCATGCTGAAGGGCCAGGATGGCCCCCTTCAACATGCCTTCCCTGTTGGTGATGAACGGGTCGGGATAGGTCACGATCCCGACGCTCGCGCTGAGGTAACACAGGGCACCACCGACCGAGAAAGGCTCGCTGAGCGCCGCGATGATGCTGCGGGCGAGTTCGACGGCCGTATCCGGCCCGTCGCCACATCTCAGAATGATCCCGAACTCGTCCCCTCCGATGCGCGCCACGAAGCTCCCGGTCTCGGCGACCTCGACGATGCGCTGCGCCGCATGGACGAGAACGAGATCGCCTGCCGCTGCACCGGCGGTTCCATTGAGAGACTTGAACCGGTCGAGCCCGACCTTGAGCAAGGCGATGTTGCGCCCGGATTGCAGAACGTGGTCGAGGCGCTCGACAAACAAAGCACGGCTTGGCAACTCGGTCAGGTCATCGAAATGCGAAACACGGTGGCCGTGCCTGTGACCCCGCCGGCCGTTCGAGAGATCCCGCATCGCGACGCCCATCGCCAGGCGGTCCTTGTCGCGCCACCGCATGATCGAGGCCTCGATCGGCAGGGTCGTCCCATCGCCGCGACGCCCCCAAAGCCGCAAGGGTCCCTGGCGGGTGATCGCCTCCGATCCCTCGCCCGAACTCACATCCTGCTCCTCGAAGCCACTGTCCTCCAGCCCGAGGTCGGACAGGCAGAGAGCCGGTTGGTGGGAGAACTTCCGGTTGAACAAGGCTTCTGCGGCGTCGTTCCAGAGCGAGATCCGGCCGGCCCCATCGGCACAGATGATCGCGTCGGACGACGAACGGGAGAGGGCGATCAGGAGATCGTTCGGAACGGCATCAGCGCTGCTGTCATCAATCATTGAGCACCCCTGCGGCCGGCAAACGGGCTGTGCTTGAGTTTATCTATGCTGATCTTGCGCGGCTGTCGGTCGGATCATATGAGTGCTGGAAAAGAGCCGCAATGCGACGTAGCGCAGACAGACCGTCCTACAATTCATTGTGGTTTAAAAGTGCTGATTGCAACAGTCGAACTAGTGCAGAACTTTCAAACGGCACCTCCCGAGCAAACGTCCGATCATCGAGGATGGCCCGCGATGACGCCCGGAATGCGCTTGCAGACCTCGCCCCGTCACGCGTCGATGGCCTGCGATGTTCTATTCCCGATGGGGCGGATCTTCCGCGGCGTGGCGCGAGGCGGCACGGGCGGCGGCTGAGCGTCCCGGCGAGGGCGCCGGTGAATCTTCGTCGCGGGGTCGCCCACGGGGAACCGACGGCCTGCTGGAGGCTGCGGTCCGCTCCAGCCCCGCGATGGATCGGACCCGGACGCCGTGATCGAGCCACCAGCGCGGCCTCGTGACTCGGCCGGGCCAGGGCAGGCCGGCGGAGGGGAGCCGAGGTGTGCGATGGACGGCATCGCGGCGGAGCGGCCAGGGCCGCGCATCGCTCGAAACAGGCGGCCTCGGAGCACCCGCCCGTCACACGATGTTCACTCATGTCCGGCTAAGCCTCGGCAACAGGCCCTGGTCGGAGTTCGTCGTGAAAGCCATGTCCATCGTCGCCGCTTGCCTGATCGCCGGTCCTGCGTCCGGGGCTCAGGCCATGCCGAACCCGGCTTCCACGTTCTGCGGGGCCATGGATGGGCGTTCCGTGAGGGCAAAGCTGCCAGATGGCGCCGATGTCGGACTGTGCTACCTTCCCAACGCCAGGATTGTTGAGGAATGGACCTTGTTCCGCATGCTCGACGGCAAAGTACCTCGACCCGACACCAACCCATTCCGCTGACCGCCGTTCCGCAGTTCGTAGCCGGTTCTGCCGCGAATACCTGTTCTCGACGAGAGCCGAAGCGCCCGCCACCGCGCATGCATTGTTGTAGACAGGGGTGTGATTCCTGCTCTCAGCAACCCATGGGGCTGATGGTCGGGCGCGTCGGGGCCTTGCTCGCCCAGATGTCTCCATCAGCTTCCAACAGTCGAGGATGAACGACATGAGCGGCTATGACGGCTCCGGCGACCCCTTCGTTTATCGCGGGTATGCGGATGGCAACTTCGGGCCATATGGTGGATACTACGGCCCGAATGGAGGCTATATAGCCTATATCGCCGGCTATGGGTTCAATCCCGAATATACGGGATTCAATCCATACGCGGGTAACGGCTACGGTTATGACTCGTATCGTTATGGATCCTATGGCTACGGCTCCCCCGGATATGGTTCCTACGGCGACTACACATACTCTGGATATTCGACCTGCACGGCTTACAGCTACTACGGGTATAGTGCCGACCAGGGCGCGTATGCCGGAGCGACCTCTGGCGGATATTACTCTGCTTATGCGATCTACGGCAGCTACTCTGCCTATGATGGCACGTATTCGAATGATTCATCCTATGCCGGATATTACGGTAACACCTCGGCTGCCTGAACAAAGGCTCTGAGCGTCCGGCCCGCGATCTCGAGCGATCGGCCGCTATCGCCCAAGCCGCTCGTCTCGATGACGTCCCAAAAGCCGCCGGACCTCTGTGCAGCCGACAAGCGGGGCCGTTGCGCCCTGACCTTAGGCCCGGGTTCGGACCGGCCGGCGCCCGCCCGGCATGGCGGTCCGGGCCGAGCGGCCCCGGACCTCCACGTCGCGGTGCAGGCCGCCGCCATGCGCGTCGACGAGCGCGGAGGAGAAGCCTGCGCCGAGCGCTCGGCGCGGGCGCGCGGCCGCCGGGCGGGCCGTCGGAGGGCGCCTTCGCGAATTCGGCCGGGGGGCGACCTGCCGCTCCCGTTCGGCCGACGGGAAGCGGGACATGCGGGCGGCCTCCGTCATGGCGGGGTGTTCCGGAGCGGGGAGGGCGGGGCGGCGGGGTCGAAGCCGCGCAGGAAGGCGAGGAGGACGCGCAGCGCCGCCGCGACGTCCGGGGCCGCGACCGATTCGGCCGGGTTGTGGCTGATGCCGCCCGCGCAGCGCACGAAGAGCATGCCGATCGGGCACAGGCCCGCCATGGCGAGCCCGTCGTGGCCGGCGCCGCTGGCGAGCTCCAGGGCGCGCAGGCCCTCGTCCCGCACCGCGCTCCCGAGCGCGGCCCGCAGGCCGGGCGAGCAGCGCGCGGCCTTCTCGTGGTAGAAGCGCTCAGCGACGAGCGACACGCCGCGCCGCGCCGCGATGCCGGCGAAGGCCTCGTCCATGGCGGCGATGGCGGCGAGGCGCGTGGCGTCCTCGGAGCTGCGCAGGTCGACCGTGAAGTCGACGCGCGACGGGATGACGTTGACGGCGCCGGGCTTCACCTCGACGCGGCCCACCGTGGCGACGAGGTCCGGCGTGTCCCGGGCCATGGCTTCGAGCGCGCAGGCCATCTCGGCCACGGCCGCGAAGGCGTCCCGCCGCAGGCGCATCGGCACCGTGCCGGCGTGGCCCGCGACGCCCGACACGGCGAAGCGGAAGCGGCTCGCGCCCGCGATGGCGGTGACGACGCCGACCGGCAGGTCCTCGGCCTCCAGCACCGGCCCCTGCTCGATATGGACCTCGACGTAGCCGACGACGTCGCCGGGCCGGCGGGCGAGGGCCGGGATGGCGGCGGGGTCGCAGCCGAAGGCCCGCAGCGCCGCGCCGAGCGGGATCCCGTCCGCGTCGGCGGCGTCGAGCACGGCCGGATCGAAGCGGCCCGCCACCGCGCTCGAGCCCGCCAGGGCCTCGGGGAAGCGCACGCCCTCCTCGTCGCCGAAGGCGATCACCTCGACGGCGAAGGGCAGGCGCTCGCCCGCCGCCGCGCGGGCCGCCACGGCCTCGATGGCCAGCACGACGCCGAGGCAGCCGTCGTAGCGTCCGGCGTCGCGCACCGTGTCGATGTGCGAGCCGAGGATCAGCGTTCCGGCCTCCGGCCCCGCCGCGGCGTAGCGGCCGACGACATTGCCCACCGCGTCGAGGTGGGCCGCCATGCCGGCCGCCTCCATCCAGCCCATCACCGTGGCGGCCGCGGCCCGGTGGGCCTCCGACAGGAACAGCCGCGTCAGCCGCCCGGGCTCGTCCGACAGGGATCCGAGCCGGTCGAGCCGGTCCATCATGGCGGCGGCCCGGGCCGGGATGGCGTCGGTCGCGGCGCTCATGGCCGGACCTCGACGCTCGCCCGGGACGCCGCCGGGCGCGGCGGGACCTCGCCGACGAGGACGGCGCGGAAATCGTTGACGTTGGTGAGGGTCGGGCCGGTGACGACCTGGTCGCCGAGCGCCTCGAAGACCGCGTGGGCGTCGTTGTCGTCGAGGCGGGTCTTCGGATCGAGGCCGAGCGCGGCGGCGCGGCGCAGCGTGTCGGGCGTCACGATCGCGCCCGCCACCTCCTCGGCGCCGTCGACGCCGTCCGTGTCGCCCGCGATGGCGTGGACGGCCGGCAGGCCCTCCAGCGCCACCGCGAGCGCGAGGGCGAATTCGACGTTGCGGCCGCCGCGGCCGGCGCCCCGCACCGTCACGGTGGTCTCTCCCCCGGAGATCAGCACGGCGGGGACGGGCGCCGGCTGCCCGTGCCGCGCCACCTGGCGGGCGATGCCGGCCATGACGCGGCCGAGCTCGCGGGACTCGCCCTCGATGGCGTCGCCGAGGATCACGGGCAGGACGCCGGCGGCCCGCGCCACGGCGGCGGCGGCTTCCAGCGACATCTGGGGCGCCGCGACGAGGCGCGTCTCGGCGCGGGCGAGCCGCGGGTCGCCGGGCTTGGGCGTCTCGTCGGCGCCGCGGGCGAGGTGTGCGGCGACGCGCGGCGGGGGCACGATGCCGTAGCGGTCCAGCACGGCGCGGGCCTCGGCGAAGGTCGACGGGTCCGCCACCGTGGGTCCGGAGGCGATCACGGCCGGGTCGTCGCCCGGCACGTCGGAGATCGCCAGCGTCACGAGCCGGGCCGGGTGGCAGGCGGCGGCGAGCCGGCCGCCCTTCACGGCGGAGACGTGTTTGCGGACCACGTTCATGTCGCCGATCGGGGCGCCCGAGCGGAGCAGGGCCGCGTTAAGGGCCTGCTCGTCCTCCAGCGTGAGCCCCGGCGCCGGCAGGCCGAGCAGCGCCGAGCCGCCGCCCGAGATCAGCGCGATCACCAGATCGTCCGCGCCCGAGGCCCGCGACGAGGTCGAGGATGCGCCCGCGCCCCCTCGGCGCCGCGCGCGTCGGGCACGGGGTGGGAGGCTTCCACGATCTCGATGGACCGGCAGGGCGCGACGTGGCGGTCGCGGGTCACGACGAGGCCGGAAAGCGGGCCGTCCCAGGCGGATTCGACGGCGCGGGCCATCTCGGCCGAGGCCTTGCCGGCGCCGATGACCAGCGTGCGGCCCCGCGGCCGCTCCGGCAGGGCGGGCGGCACGCAGAGCATGGGGGCGGCGGCCGCCACGGCGGCGTCGAACATGGCGCGCAGCAGGGCGCGGGCGTCGTGCGACATGGTCTCAGCTCCGCCGGCCGGCGCCGACCGCGCCGCCCGAAAGGGGCGCGTCGAGGTCGTGGCAGCCGGGCGCCGCGCCGCGGCGGGCGACGACCTCGTGGCCGCCGGCCAGGATGGGGCCCGCCACGGGCGTCCCCGTGATGCCGAGCCCGATGAAACCGATCGTCATGCCGTCTCCCCCCGTTGCGATGCCGGCAGCCCGCGCGCCCAGCCGAGGCCGCGCGACATGGTCCCGGCCGGCTCCTCCGCAGCCGACCCCGCCCGCGTAGCCCTCCCGGTCGAGCGCGTCGAGCAGGACGGTATCATCGATCTCGACCGAGCCGGGGCCCGTGCCGGCCCGGATCGGCGAGCGCAGCGTCCGGGTCGCGCAGCAGGAGCGAGCGGTCGCTCCGGGGCATCGTCGGCGGCGGCTGCGCGAGGGCCACGGCGATGTCGGACGCCAGCCGTGCCTGTTCGGCATCCACGTCGCCGATCGGCGGCGAGACTGGACGCGTCGGTTCGAGGCGGAATGCAGCCTTCGCTGGCCCTGACGCGCGATGGAGGCCGTCGAAGCCCGGACGACCACGTCCAGGGACATCGGAGATCGGGTTCGACGACGGAGGTGTGTCGACAGCGAGCGATCACCGGGTCCCATACCGGCAGCGATGGTACCACGAATCGCGAGAACGAGAGCAGATCGCGATCAGGTGGGGTCACCCGATCGCGTGACGATGCTCCTCAAGAACAGGAACCGAGGGCTGGAGCTGCGGGCCAGGGCGGGCGGCAACAGCTCTAAGTCGAGCTCTCAGTCGAACGTCCGGCTCACCGTTTCAGCGCCATCCCGAAGATCAGACGCTCGGTGACACGTTCTGCCAACAGATCGACCAGCTCGGGTTTGATCTCCCGGTCGATGACGCGGTCGATCATCAGGAGCACGAAGCCGTGGACGAGGGACCACGCGGTCACGACGGCGACGGAAACCTCCGGCGCGTTGCCGCCGTCGATCGCGAACGTATCCTCCCGTGCGCCGTCGAGGACGACGTCCCTGAGGACCGCCCGGGCGTACACGAGCGCCGAAAGGACGGCCGGCGGCAGACCCTCGACGTTCGGGAGCGCGCGACCGAACATCAGGCGATAGAGGGCGGGGTTCTCCAGGCCGAAGCCGATGTAACCCAGCCCGATCGCCCTCAAGCTCGCGACCCGCGCCGGCCGCACCGGCTTTCGCCTCCAGCATGCGCGTGTGCAGCGCCTCGTAGCCCGTGAGCGCCACCGCGGCGATCAGCGCCTCCTTGTCGGTGAAATGCCGGTAGGAGGCCGCATGGCTCACCCCGGCGCGGCGGGCGACTTCGCGCAGCGAGAAGTCCCACCGCCCGGTCTCCGTCAGGATCGCGCCCGCGGTATCCAGCAGCGCGCGACGCAGGTCGCCATGATGGTACGTTTGCGAGCCCGATGCAGACGGCGTCACCAAAGGCCTCCCGCGCATGTTGACAGTGGTTACAAACCCCGTATGTTGTCACTGGTAACACGGGCCGGATCGGTTGTCACACCCGTCCGCTCCCAGGAGCCGGGGCCACGAGCATGAGACAGGTCGCAGAGAACGCCTGGGTACTGGCGATGGGCAATGCCAATGCGGTCCTGCTCCGGCAGGGCGAGGACCTGGCTCTGGTCGATGCGGGCTTCGCCGGCAAGGAACAGGTCGTCTTCGATGCGATCGCCACGCTCGGGCGACGGCCGGCGGACCTCAAGCATCTCGTCTTCACGCACGGGCACCCCGACCATATCGGCAGCGCCGCCGCGATCGTTCGCGGGACGGGGGCGCGGACCTACATGCACGCCGCCGACACCCCGCTGGCCGAAAGCGGCGGCCCCTTCCGGCCGATGGCACCGGCGCCGGGTTTCGTGCACGCGCTCATGTACAAGCTGGTCTGGAAGCCGGACGAGCGCATGGCGCCGTTCCGCATCGACAGCACCATAGAGGACGGGGAGACGCTGCCGATCCTCGGCGGCCTGCAATCGATCCACGTGCCGGGGCACTGTGCCGGGCAGGTCGCTTTCCTGTGGTGTGGCCACAACCTTCTGATCGGTGGCGACGCTTTCATCAACATCCTGGGCGTGAGCGACCCCATCGCCTTCGAAGACGAGGCGGAGGGACGGCGCAGTCAACGCAAGCTTGCAGCACTGGACTTTGACGTCGCCGTGTTCGGTCACGGCGCAGCCCTGACGCGTGACGCGTCCGCGAAGCTCCGCCGTTTCGTGCGTCGTCACTGATGTGAGAGCCACTCCAGTGGTCGAACAGATCGAGGGGCGCCGGGTCGCCGAAGAGTCGCACGCGTCTCGGATCGACCGCCGTCCTGCCACGGATGTCGTCAAAGTATTGATGGCTCATTCCTGCCTCCATCGGAAGGAAAAGCCATGCTGCGCCCGGTCGTTTCCTCCCCCGCCGTACCGGCCCTGGGCCGTGTTCGACGGGCATCGACCCGTCCTGGAACGGCTGGCTTCGGACTGATCGGGCCCATCGGCACAGGACGCGGCCAGGTCGCAGGCCGACATCCCCCATGCCGGTGCGGATCGCGAAACACGTCCCGGGCGCGGGCCGGCGCCGGCCCCGCTCCCCCATCGCCCCCGCCCGCGCGATCACGCCCTCAGGCGGCGGCGGCAACGGCCCGGGCGATCGCGTGCCGCCGGCGGAACACGCCGAACCACACGAGCGTCAGCGCCAGCGCCGAGGCCAGGAGCGGCAGCCGCAGCCCGGTCCAATGCGCGGCCGTCCCCACCGCCAGGGTGCCGGCGGCGGCGGCCACCTGGGTGAAGAGGAACAGGGTGGACATCACCCGGCCGCGCTGCGCGTCCGCCACGTGCGCCTGCATGAGCGACACCGTGCCGGTGCGCCGCGTCTCGCCGAAGAAGCCGAACGCCACCATGCCCGAGAGCGCCAGCGCCAGCGCGGTCGCGCCCGCCAGGAGGTAGACCGCGCCCGCGAGGCCGAGCACGGCAGAGATCACGCGCGCGGGCGTGGCGGTGCCGGGCCCGCCATGGGCCAGCCACAGGGCCGCGGCCGTGGCCCCGAGCCCCGCCGCGCTGAACATCGTCGCCAGCGTGCCGGCGCCGAGGGCCAGCACCGCGTCGGTATAGGCCGGCATCATGGCGTTGACCGACGCCGCCACGGCATCGCCGGCGAGGACCAGCACCAGGAGGCCCGACAGGCCGCGGTGGGCCAGGATGTAGTCGACCCCTTCGCGGAAATCGCCCCCGAGCGAGCCGCGCGCGGACCGGCCCTGCACGTAGCCCGCCGGGGTCCTCAAGAGCGCCGTCGTGCCGAAGAACACGAGGTAGCCGGCGACATTGGCCACGAAGGCCGGCCCTGCACCGCCATGGACCAGGATCCAGCCCGCGATGGCCGGGCCGGCGAAGACGGCGAACTGGCTATAGGCGGCGCCGACCGCGATGGCGGAGGGCAGCTTGTCCTTCGCCACGAAACGGGGCAGCAGCCCGTAGTTCGCCGGGATGCTGAAACCGTGGATGAGGCCGTGGGCGACGGCGCTGATGCAGATGACGGGCAGGTCGAGATGCCCCGTCAGCGCCAGGGCGGCGAGGCCGGCCGCCTTGGCCCAGTCGACGGCATAGGCCGCCATCAGGATGCGGAGCCGGTCGTGCCGGTCGGCCAGCACGCCCCCGAGCGGCAGGACCAGGATCGTGGTGACGGTGGTGGCGGCGGAGACGAGGGCCAGCCAGGTGGTCGAGCGGGTCGCGTCCCAGGCGACCCAGGAGAACGTGATGGTCTGGACGAAATAGGTGATCCACGACGTGATCGAGCCGACCGAATAGATCCGGAAGTTGCGATCCGAGAAGGCGTTCCCGATCCCGCCGAGCCATCGCGCCACCCGCCACCCTCCCAAGCCGAGCAGCCCGCAGGATAGCGTGACGGCGCGTCCTGTCGATGATCCGAACGATGAGGTCGGCCCGCTCGTGCGGCGCGCAAATCGAAGACAGACACCGTCGAGAAGGGTCGCCTGCAGAGTCGGTTACAAGCCCCATTTCCGCCCATCGCTGGACAGACTGATCGGGACCGGCTCTCCGTCGACGGATATAGTCGGGCCGCCGAGCGCGTTCCATCGGAAGAGGCTCACATGCCAACCACCCGGGATCATACGGGAACGGTCGATCATACCATCGGCACCGGCCGCGCGCGCCGCATCCGCGTTCTGCCACGAGGAAGGTTCCTGACCAGCTCCCAAGACCGACCGCCAAGGCGCGTCGGACCTGTCGCGGTCGATCCCGAGGAGACGACAGGCATCGTCGTCGTGTTGATCGAGCACATGGGCTTCGCCGACGAGGAGTGGTACGACGACGCGAGGGCGACCGTCCTCACGCATGTAGCCGGAAATCGCGATCGCCGCCCATTCACGTCGTGGGCTCATGTATAGCGCGGGTTGGCCCGGGCGATGGTACCGTCCGGCGCTCTCTGGCCGGGGCGGAGCAAGAACCTCGTCTATGCGGTCGAGGAGGACGGATCGGAAGAATGTCCCGCTGATCGTGCGCAAAGCAGGATTCGGAACCTTGGTCATCGTGCTCCTCTCCCGGCGCCGGCGTGAAGGCCGGGTAGTGGGTCATTTTGAAACTGCCCCTGGTTGACCACGGTGGATCACCCGTTGTCTGTGTGCCATGGTGACGGCAGAACGGACCGGGGGAGATTGGTATGAGCGATCCTTTCGAGGAGGCAGACAAGGCGCTGCGAGAGTTGGCCGAAAAGCGGATCGCGAGAATGCCCGAGTTCCTTAAGCGGGTCGAGGATGAGCTAGAGCGCCGAGGCTACGAGGTGCGTGGCAAAACGATCAAAGAGGTGGAAGAGATCGTTGCGCGGGCGCCGACGAAGAAGCCGCATCCGTGACAACCCGCCCCAAGCGCCCCCGCGACCCCAACCAACTCGCGAAGAGGATCGTGGACTTGTCCACGGTGCAGATCTCGGATCAACACTCCGGAGACGCTCTTGAGCGTGAAAAAACAGAAAGGACAGGCAGGCGGGTTGAAGGGAGGTCGCGCCCGTGCTGCCGCGCTCACTCCAGACCAGCGGTCTGAAATAGCGGCGATAGCTGCGCAAGCCCGTTGGAAGAAAGACTAGGCGGCTTTTCCGCCTTTGTCGTCCCGACGCTCTTCCACGTCATCACGAAAAGTCGAACAGCATGGGAATTGGAGGCTGATCACTTTTCATGTCGTTATATACTTCCACGTCAGTTGATAGCTGAACACAATCACCGACAATTTGCTCGCGTCTCTGAATGAACGCCTTGTGCATATGTGGTCTGGGCGCATCCTTCATGATCGCCCAAAAGGTGTGTTGGACTCCACCTTTGGTCACTCGTACAGCGTGGTTTACACGGTAGCGCCTACCCTTTGCGTCGGTCGCGTACTCTTCTCGCAGGGCAGTTGACATATCTTCAGCGAGTTTGGCGAATGGGTCTGTTTCCGGTGTTTGTATAAGCCCTTTGCGAACGCCCCACATGACTGCTTCCCTGGCAGTGGCGGGGATTGCACCGTGCTCGTGCTCATAACGGCGCCAGATGCTTTGCAAAGTCTCTTTGTACGTAGCCACAGATATCTCCTATAAATCAACACAGGCCGAGACACCCCACCCATCGGTGCTCGCGTTGCCGATGAGATGCTGCCTGATCTTTACCTTGTGCCTCGCCAGCCAGTCATAACGATCCATTTTTCGTTGTAGCTGACCCACCACAATACCAGGATGGCGCTGTATTCTCTTAGCGAACCCCAATACATCCCTTTCGGAGATGTACGGGTATTTTCGCACGTAGAAGGATTCCAGCTCACTTTTCGGAACGCACAGTTCTGCGGCAGCCACATTTGCTCTTAGCTCTTCGTCTGATAATGTCGAGGCTTGAGCGTCGGCTACCATGTCAATGTCTATATCCACGCACTCGGCTGTGAGTTCACCGCGCCCATCTTTGTTGAGGACGTGCTCAATCTCGTGGCGCAGCACGAACCAATAATTGTCAATCCGGTCTTGTCGAACTGTCATGCCAATGACGGGCGAGTTGTCGTCCAGCCAAAAACACACCCCGTCGATCTTTGCTTTCGGCAAAGTCTCCACAATGGTGTATCTGACACCGCATTCATTTAGCTTTCTAGGCACATGCCTGATCTCCTCAGGGTCTACAAGCATCCTGGGCAGTTCGGCAACAAACAGCCGAAGCTTGCTTTCGGAGAACCGAGGAACTATCATCTCAGCCGCTATCTGACGGACGCGGAACAGCCATGCCATCTGGACCGGCGTTGCCTCACTCGTCGGGTCTGATTTGAAAGCTGCGTGAGCAAGATAAGGCACCTCTGCAAGAGTGTTCTTGCAAAAGAAACGCATCATCTGCGCCTCAAGCAGATAAATATCTGTGTCCGCCAACCATCCGCGGCGGATCATTTCGCGGACGGGATATACTCCCTGTAGGGAAGCTCGACGTTCGATGCCAGGATCCGGCGCCCTTGCGTTTGCCATCTCGTAAGACTGCTGCAAATTGGCGAAGTAATTAGCAGATACGTCAAACGCCTTCCCAAGCGCACGCGCCATCTCAGGGCTAATACCTCGCTTTCCGGACACAATGAGGTTAACTGCCTGCTCAGGCATGCCAAGGATATAAGCCAAATCTCGCTGCGACCATCCGCGAGCGTCCAGCTCCTCTCGGACAAACTCACCGGGATGAGGCACGTCAATAAGACAAGATGCGATCGACATGTGAGCCCTCCCTCAGTGCGTGTCGCCGATTGCTACAATGCGGATGATCGGTGGCCTCTCATCGTCATTGAGTGTGAAAACGATCCTGTATTGATCATTTATGCGAATGGACCGTTTTTTCACCGTCTTGCCCTTGACGCTTTTTATAGTTGAGACTTTTCAAATTCCTCAGGTCGCGCTCGTCGCACGCCGCCTCCAGTTGCACGAGTCTGTTGCGAGCCGTCTTGATCACAGCTACCGGCAGACCCAAGCGAAAAAGCTTGGTCTGTGCAGATGCGCGCAAGGTCGTCGTCGGCGAACTCGATCTTCATCCATCCACATTTAGGGGAAGGAGCGCCATATGTCAATGGCCGTCTGAACGCTAGGAGTTAAACTGACTCTTTATGCTTGACGATGTCGACTGTGGTGGTATCGTCTGAACATGAATAAGCTCTCCGCCGCCGATCGCGCCCGCATCCTGCATCTTCTCTGCGAGGGCACCTCGATCCGCTCCGTCACCCGCCTAACGGGCGCGAGCAAGAACACGGTGTCGAAGCTGCTGGTGGATGCGGGCAAGGCATGCATGGCCTATCACGACGAACATGTCCGCTCGGTCCGCGCCAAGCGCGTGCAGGTCGATGAGATTTGGTCGTTCACCTACGCCAAGCAAAAGAATGTCGCCGAGGCGAAAGCCGCCCCGGAGGGCGCAGGTGACACCTGGACGTGGGTGGCGCTCGATGCCGACAGCAAGCTCATGGTGAGCTACTTCGTCGGCGGCCGGGACGGCGAGTACGCCATGATGTTCATGGACGACGTGGCCCGCCCGCCTCGCCAACCGCGTCCAGCTCACCACGGACGGCCACAGGGCCTATCTGGAGGCCATGGAGGGCGCTTTCGGCTATGACGTGGACTTCGCCCAGCTCGTGAAGATCTACGGTGCCACGCCTGGGCCCGCGGGCCGCTACAGCCCTGCCGAGTGCACGGGAGCAAAGAAGGTTCGCGTCGAGGGCTCCCCCGACATGGCCCACGTCGCCACGTCCTACGTTGAGCGCCAGAACCTCACCATGCGGATGCACATGCGCCGGTTCACGCGGCTGACCAACGCGTTCAGCAAGAAGGTCGAGAACCACGCCTACGCGGTCGCGCTCCACTATATGTATTACAACTTCGTCCGGCTGCACGGAAAGGTGCGGGTCACGCCCGCGATGCAGGCCGGCGTCACCGATCGGCTGTGGAACGTGTCCGACATCGTGGCGCTGGTGGAGGCCGCTGACGCGCCCGCGGCGAAGCGCGGTTCGTATAAGAAACGAGTAGGCGCTTAAACCGACGGACCCTGTTTTTTAGACAATTCTGTCTTCCATGATCTTCTCGAAAGCAAATCCCTCATTTCCGCCCGGAAGATCGCTCGTGCTTGGACCGTGCGGGTCGGGAAAGTGTTCATTGTAGAATTTGACGATTTTGAAGCCGCATTTGTTTACATAAAAGTGGATGTTCCGTTTCTCGAAATACGGGGTGTGCGTCGTCCACACACGTGTTTCCGGATAACGGCGCTCGATCGCTCGCCATGCTTGGTATCCGAGACCGCGACCGTGCTCTGAGGGTGACAGGAAGAACAGACCAAGTGCGTTGTGGTGCGTCTGTGGATTGATGGACAGGACGGCTCCGCCCACCGGGCGGCCAGATGAAAGGATGCGGAGTACTACGGCGTCTGCAGCACTCAAAATGTCGTCGAGGTCGGCCTCAGACGGTATCGGACCATCTGGTAGAGACCCGAACTCCTTGACGACGGCAACGGCAAACGCTTCCTGTAGCTCACTCTTGAACCTTGGAAGGTCGCTCTGTTGGGCTTCGATAAGGGTGATCTGATCGAGGGTCATCGCCTGTCATAGGCATCCCTGCAGCTGAAATTGAGGCGATCCCAGCGGCCTTGAATCAGGAAGCTGCCGTCAGGCAAAAAATTCAAACTGACCCACTACCGAAGGCCGGCGATTGTTGTGTGACGCGCGTAGAAATGAACTCCGTCGTGCTCGAAGGCTGGAATGCGGCTCCGCCGAGCCATCGGGCCACTGGCCGTCCAACCGTAGCCGAGGCGCGTGCGGGATGCGGATCCATCGCGGGACCGGAGACGGGGAGGACGCGTCGTCAGCGGACCGCACCGCCGTCGGCTTGGCTCAGGGCGCCTCCGCCCTGTGTGCCGTTGCCGGGGACGATCAGGCTCCTGACGTTCCCTGTCAACGCGTGCATGGCCCGATGGGCATCTCGTAGATGAGATTGTCGCCTTGAATGACGTTGGGTCCTTGGGTCAGCGTGACATGTCCTTTGAGATAGACTCTGTTCTCGGCCTTATCGTAGGTTGCATGGTCGCCCGTGCCGATCTGGTCTTTGGAGATCAGCGTCACGGGGCCGTCCGGCCTCCATGTGGCGAACGGAGCTGGTCCCGGCGGCCGCGGTGGCGTCGGTGTGTCCGGGGGTGGGTCCGGTCGGCGCATCCCGATCGAGATCGATGTTCAGTTTCGAGGCCTTCAGTGTGGAGTCTCCCTGGACCGCGGACGACGTTCCCTCTGTAAATCAGCCTGTTTGTCTTTGTTAAGAAAATCGAGCGTCTCGGAATTGATGCTTATAGGCTCCTTAGATCCGCTGCCTGGAAGTATCGATGAGCCGGATGCTGCTGTCGTATGCGAGGGATTCGTTGAAATAGCGGAAGTACCGCCGGATTTAACGGTGACAGGCGATATGGGATGTTTGCCTGGCCGCGTGGCTTCCCTAGCGACGGCAGCAGACCCTGCGGCGCAGAGCATGCAAAGCAGGACGGCACTGGATGGCGCGCGGAAGGTCATGGCTTCATCCTCGTAGGACCGTCGGGGCAGCGGGGACACCCATGAGTTCGACAATGAGCCCTGATCTCGGCTCTTTGACGACGGCCAACATCGACAGTTGAAAGACCGTCCCGCCCGGCCGGAGGTCACCATTGACGGTCTTGAGGCAAACCGGCCCGAATGCCCGGCGCCCTCATCCCCGCCGCCGCGTCCCCGCCCCGGCGGATCATCCGGGGCCGCGGCCGCAGCGTCCGGCGGCGCCGGCGGCGGGCGCGGTCCCGTCGGTCCCGGGCGCGACGGTGCCGGCGCTCCAGGCGCCGCCGACGTCACCCGGTTCATCGGCACGGCGGCGGGCTTTCTCGCCGATCGCGCGCTCGACCGTTGACGCGGGGCCGCGTTCCGGCTCGATGACGTTCGGAGGTGAAGTCCCATGTCCCGCTTGTCCACGCATGTCCTCGACACCGCCAACGGCAGGCCGGCCGCGGACGTCGCCCTGACGCTGAGCCGCATCGCGCCCGACGGGAGCCGCACCGTGCTGGCCACGGCGCGGACCAACCGGGACGGCCGCACCGACCGCCCGTTGCTCGAGGGCGACGCCCTGCGGGTCGGCACCTACGAGATCGTCTTCGCGATGGGCGATTATTTCCGCGGCCTCGGCACGCCCATGCCCGAGCCGCCTTTCGTCGACGTCGTGCCGCTGCGCTTCGGCGTGGCGGATGCCGCCGGCCACTACCACGTCCCGCTCCTGGCCTCGCCCTGGAGCTTTTCGACCTATCGGGGAAGCTGATGTTCAGCCTGGATCAGTCCTCCTATCCGCGCGACATGGTGGGTTACGGCCGCGCCCGCCCGCGCGACCCCTGGCCCGGGGGGGCGCGGGTCGCGGTGCAATTCGTCATCAATTACGAGGAAGGCGGGGAGAACAACATCCTCCACGGCGACGCCGCCTCGGAAGCCTTCCTGTCCGAGATCGTCGGCGCCCAGCCCTGGCCGGGGCAGCGCCACGTCAACATGGAATCGATCTACGAATACGGCTCCAGGGTCGGGTTCTGGCGCCTGTGGGAGATGTTCCGCTCCCGTCACCTGCCCGTCACCGTCTACGGCGTCGCCACCGCCATGGCGCGCAACCCGGAGGCCGTCGCGGCCATGAACGAGGCCGGCTGGGAGATCGCCACCCACGGCCTCAAATGGATCGACTACCGCGACCATGCCGAGGTGGACGAGCGGGCCGACGTCGCGCGCGCCGTCGAGATCCACGCGCGCCTCGCCGGGAGCCGCCCGCTCGGCCTCTACCAGGGCCGCTCCTCGGTCAACACGCTGAAGATCGGCGCCCAGGAGGGCGGCTTCCTCTACCTCGCCGACGCCTACGCGGACGAACTGCCCTATTGGCAGGAGATCGCCGGGCGCCAGCAGCTCATCGTGCCCTACACGCTCGACGCCAACGACATGCGCTTCGCGACGCCGCAGGGCTTCAACAGCGGCGACCAGTTCTTCGCCTACCTCAAGGACAGTTTCGACCTGCTCTACCGCGAGGGTGGCGAGGGCCGCGGCGGCATGATGTCGGTGGGGCTGCACTGCCGCCTCGTCGGCCGGCCGGGCCGCGCGGCGGCGCTGGCGCGTTTCCTCGACTACCTGGGCGGCCACGAGGGCGTGTGGGTGGCGACGCGCCTCGACATCGCCCGCCACTGGGTGCGGCACCATCCGCCGGCCGAGGGCTACCGGCCGAGCCGGATGGGCCGTGCGCTCTTCGTCGAGCTGTTCGGCGGGCTCTTCGAACATACGCCGCAGGTGGCCGAACGCGCCCATGCCGCCGGCCTCGGCCCGGAGGCGGACAGCCGCGACGGCCTGCACGCGGCGCTGCTGGCGGCGGCGCGGACCCTGTCGCCCGCGGAGGAGACCGCGCTCATCGCCGCCCACCCCGACCTCGCCGGTCGCCTCGCCCTGGCGGGCGGCCTGACCCGCGACTCGGCGGCCGAACAGGCCTCGGCCGGGCTCGACGCCCTCACCCCGGCCGAACTCGAGCGCTTCACGGCGCTGAACGCGGCCTATCGCGCCACGTTCGGCCTGCCCTTCGTGGTGGCGGTGCGGGGGCTCGACAAGCACGCCATCCTGGCCGCCTTCGAGCGGCGCCTCGGCCAGGACGCCGCCGCGGAGCGCCGGGAGGCCTTGGACCAGATCGGCCGCATCGCGCGGCTGCGGCTCGACGCCGTGCCCTTCGCCTCGCCGTGAGGGCCGCGGCGGGCCCCGGTTCGACCGAGCCGGCGGCGAGCGGTCCCGGCCCGCGTGCCGAGACCGTGACGCCTCGCCGCGAAACGTGCGGTTCAAAACGACGCCCGAACCCGGTCGATGGGTCCGGTTTCGGACGGAGGGATCCGACACCGATGCTCCGCTGCGACTTCGACACCGAATGCGGCACCGCGCGCTACCATGACCCAGACGGGATCGCGCTGGCTTCCCTCGACGAGCCGCGGCGACAGCTGGCCGCCCTGCTGCGCGACCTGACCTGTCGGCAGCCCAAAGGGGCCGTCGATCTCGAAGGCAGCTGTCGGCTAACGATCGGCGATCCGGCCCCCTGACACGGCCTCCCGCGAGACGCCGTCGCCCACGAGAAAGCTCGGCCTGACGCCGAGGGCGCGCGCGAGCCTGTGCAGCATCGGCAGGGAGGGCGTGATGTCGCCGCCCTCCACCTTGCTCAGGAAGCTCTGCGAGCACTGGGCGATGCCGCCGAGGGCCGTCATGGTCAGGCCACGGTCCTTCCGGCACTGGCGGAGCCGCTGTCCCAGCGTGGCGGAAGGGTCCTGATGGCCGCCGATTTCAGCTTCGAGGACGTCTCGATCTCTGAACATCATAAACCCCCGATACGAAATTTGACTTATATTGACCTAAACTAAGCTGACCTTGCGCTTCGATTGACCTATTTATGCTCAATCATTTGATTGGACCCTTGCCGAGGCGCTTCGGTTCCTGCGGTGTGTTGACGCAGCAGGATGCTCGCCCCCGGCCGGCCCGGAGGTCCCCGGGGTTCCGGGCCGGCGAGGGAGGGACTGAGCAGGGTTTGTCTGTCGCCCCGCGAAACCCGGCTCGGTCCGACGAGGACACGAAGCAGGATCGCGTGGGAGAACCCACGCGGTCCTGCTGAGGCGCGGGGCGACTTTGGCGGTCGGACGCGTTTGGCGGTAAGACGGAAGGACCCGACTCGGAGGCCCGACGATGCTGTTCCCTGACCGTTTCCGCGGCCGTGCGGCGCTCGTCACCGGGGGCGCCTCCGGCATCGGGCTCGACGTGGCGACGCGCCTCGCGGCCGAAGGCGCCAGCGTCTGCCTGTGGGACAGCGATGCCGCGGCGCTGGCGCGGGTCGCGGCCGGCGCCTGCGCGACCCGGGCGCTCGACGTCTCGGACGCCGAGGCCGTGGCGCGGGCCATGGAGGAGAGCGTCGCGGCGCTCGGCGGCAGGCTCGACGTGCTCGTCTGCAGC
The DNA here is from genome assembly GCA_029817715.1 of Melastoma dodecandrum. Taxonomy (NCBI): domain Eukaryota; kingdom Viridiplantae; phylum Streptophyta; class Magnoliopsida; order Myrtales; family Melastomataceae; genus Melastoma; species Melastoma dodecandrum. The sequence continues at coordinate 150,077 of JARUPY010000156.1, forward strand.
GCGGGCATCACGGGCCCCAACGCCCCGGCGCGGGACTATCCCGTCGAGGCGTGGCGGCGCGTCGTCGACGTCAACCTGAACGGCCTCTTCTACTGCAACCGCGCGGCGGTGCCCGCCATGGAGCGCGGCGGCTACGGCCGGATCGTCAACATCGCGTCCGTGGCGGGCAAGGAGGGCAATCCCAACGCCTCGGCCTACAGCGCCTCCAAGGCCGGGGTGATCGGCTTCACCAAGTCGCTCGGCAAGGAGCTGGCGGCGTCCGGCATCAGGGTCAATTGCGTCACGCCGGCCGCGGTGCGGACGCCCATCTTCGACCAGATGTCCCAGGCCCACATCGACTTCATGCTGTCCAAGATCCCGCTCGGCCGGTTCGGCGGCATCGACGAGGTGACGGCGCTGGTGGCCTGGCTGGCCAGCGAGGAATGTTCCTTCAGCACCGGGGCGGTCTTCGACGTGTCGGGCGGGCGCGCCACCTATTGAGACGGCGTCCAACCCGGCCGACTCCGACCAGAGCGCCGTCCCGTCCTCCGCCCTGGCCGGGGCCGGCGGCGGTGTGGTCCGCCGCTCACCCCCCGACCCGGCTCCCCCGCCCGTAGAGCAGCAGCATGGCCAGGATGACGGTGCCGTAGATCACCTGGCGGCCCGCGTCCGGCATCTGCACCACCGACAGGATCGATTGCAGCAGCGTGATGAGGATCACGCCCGCCGTGGTGCCGAGGTAGGAGCCGCGGCCGCCGAGGATCGAGGTGCCGCCCAGCACCACGGCCGCGATGGCGGGCAGCAGGTAGGCGTCGCCCATGCCCTGGTAGGCCTTGCCCGAATAGCCGGCGAGCAGCGCGCCCGCCAGGGCCGACATGCCGCCCGAGATCGCGAAGGCCACCAGCGTGATCCGCCGGGTCCGGACCCCGGACAGATAGGCGGCGCCCTCGCGGTTGCCGATCGCGTAGAGGGCGCGGCCGAAGGTCGTGCGGCCGAGCAGGAACAGCGTCACGGCCCCGACCGCGATCCAGACCCAGACGGCGTTGGGCACCGGGCCGAGCGTGCGGCCCGTGGCGAGGTCGCGCATCAGCGGGGTCGCCATGTCCTGCGGGGCCGAGCCGCCGGTCTTCAGCACCATGAGGCCCTGCGCCACGGCATCGACGCCGAGCGTGAAGATCATCGAGGGCACCCGCAGGTAGGCGACCCCGAGGCCGTTGACGAGGCCGAAGCCGATCCCGCACAGCACGCCGAAGGGGATGGCCAGAGCCTCGCCGGCGGCGCCGTGGCCCGCCGCCGCCGTCGACATCATGCCGCCGACCGTGACGATCCAGGGCACCGACAGGTCGATCTGGCCGAGCAGCACCACCACGGTCATGCCCGTGGCGACCAGGGCCAGGAAGCTGCCGACCTGGAGCTGCTGGAGCAGGTAGTCGGGCGACAGGAATTGCGTGGAATAGAGGCTGCCGAGCAGCAGCAGCGCCACGATGCAGCCGAAGGCGGTGGCGACGGCGGGATCGGCCCGGCGCAACAGGGCGGGGCGGCGGGGCGCGGCGGGATCGAGGCGGGAGGTCATGAGCCGAAGAGCTCCAGCCGGTTCTTCAATCGCAGCAGCCGCACCGAGCCGAGGCTGACCGCGCCGAGCAGCACGAGGCCGAGGAACAGCGGCTGCCACAGCGGATCGAGGTCGAAGACGAAGAGGAGGTCGTTGATGGTGCGGAAGATCAGCGCGCCGAACACCGCCCCGACCGTGCTGCCGGCCCCGCCGAAGAGCGACACGCCGCCGATCACGATGGCGGCGATGGAGTCGAGCGTATAGGTCGAGGCGTTGGTGGCGGAAGCCTCGCCCGAATAGGTGAAGAAGGCCAGCATCAGCCCGCCGAGCGCCGAGAAGAGCCCCGCCAGCGCGTAGGCCAGCAGCCGGGCGCGGCGGATCGGCAGGCCCGACAGATAGGCCGAAGCCTCCGCCGAGCCCACCGCATACACGGCGCGGCCGAGCAGCGAGCGCCGGAACGGCACCCAGACGAGCAGCAGAACCGCGACCAGCACCAGCACGCTGGCCGGCACGCCGCCGGCCAGTTGGCCCGTGAGGGCATCGGAGAGGGTGGAATCGACGTTCGCCGCCCGGCTCCGGCCGCAGGGAGAGCGCGAGGCCGAAATAGATCGCGCCGCTGGCGATCGTGGCCACGATGGGCTGCAAGCCGGCCGTAGACCACCAGCGCCCCGTTGGCGAGGCCCGCAGGCGAGGCCCGCCGCCAGGACGGCCAGGAGGCCCAGCCCCACCTGCAGCGGGCCGCCCGTCACCAGCGTGGAGGCGAGGCAGTTCGCCAGGATGAAGACTGCGCCGACCGACAGGTCGATGCCCGCCGTCAGCACCACGAAGCACTGTCCCACGGCCACGAAGGCCAGGAGCACGCCTTTGTTGGCGGCGGTCTGCACCACGTTGGCGCTGAAGCCCGCGGGATGGTTGAGGGTGTAGAGGGCGAAGAGCAGCACGAAGACGCCGGCCGCCGAGAGCGTCGCGCGTCCGTCGCGCAGGTGGAAGCGCCAGTCCTTCACGCCGCCGCCTCCGTGCCGTTGATGTTGAGGGCGCTCGCCACGAGCGCCCGCTCCGTGATGGCCTCGCCGGCGAGTTCCCGCACCACGCGCCCGCCGTAGAGCACCAGCACGCGGTCGCAGCAGCCGATGAGTTCGGCGTAATCCGTCGAATAGAGCAGCACCGCCGCCCCCTCGTCGGCGAGGCGGCGCAGCAGCCGGTAGATCTCGGCCTTGGTGCCGACGTCGATGCCGCGCGTCGGGTCGGCGAGCAGCACGATGCGGGGCCGCGTCATCAGCCATTTGGCGAGCACGACCTTCTGCTGGTTGCCGCCCGAGAGCGCCGCCACCGGCACGTCGAGGTCGGCCGCCTTGATGGCGAGGAGCTTCACCATCGCGTCGACGGCGCGGCGTTCGGCGCCCCGGTCGATGACGCCGCCGCGCGACACGCGGCCGAGCGAGGCGAAGGACAGGTTCTCGCGCACCGACATCGGCAGCATCAGGCCCTCGGTCTTGCGGTCCTCGGGGATGAGCGCGATGCCGTTCCGCGCCGCCTTGGCGTCGGCGGGGCTCCCGAGCGCGACGGGGCGGCCGTCGACCAGCACCGTGCCGGATGTGCCGCGCAGCACGCCGAAGAGCGCCAGCAGGAGCTCGCGCTGCCCCTGGCCGTCGAGCCCGCCCAGCCCCACCACCTCGCCGGGCCGGACCGCGAAGGACAGGCCGTGCAGGCGCCCCGGCCAGCCGAGGTCGCGCACCTCGAGGGCCGGCGGCGTCTCGGCCGGCACCGGCGGGGGCTTGGGCGGATAGGCGTGGGAATAGTCCCGGCCGATCATCATCTCGACCACTTCCCCGTCGCTGCGGGTGCCGGCCGGGAAGGTCGCGACGTTGCGGCCGTTGCGGAAGACCGAGCAATCGTCGGCGAGCTCGGCGATCTCGCCCATGCGGTGCGAGATGTAGACCAGCGCCATGCCGGCGGCGCGCAGCTCCTTCAGCACGCGCATCACGGTCACGACGTCGCGCGCGGTCAGCGCCGAGGTCGCCTCGTCGAGGATCAGCAGGCGCGGGTTCCGGCCCAGCGCCTTGGCGATCTCGACGAGCTGGCGGCGGGACAGCGGCAGGTCGCGCACGAGGGAGAGCGGATGGATGCCCTCCGCGCCGGCGCGGGCCAGCAGGTCCTCGGCGCGCCGGCGCTGCGCCTTCCGGTCGATGAGGCCGAAGCGGCGCGGCGGGTCGGCGGCCAGGATGTTGTCGGCCACCGACAGGTCGGGGATGAGCGACAGTTCCTGGAAGACGCAGACGATGCCGGCCGCATTGGCGGCGGCGGGATCCGCGAAGGCGACCTGCGCCCCGTCCAGCGTCATGGTGCCGGCATCGGGCCGCACCACGCCCGCCATGCATTTGATGAGGCTCGACTTGCCGGCCCCGTTCTCGCCCAGCACGGCGTGGATGCGCCCGGCCCGGAGCTCGAGGTCGACGCCGTCGAGCGCCCGCGTGGCGCCGTAGCGCTTGGCGATGCCCGACAGGGCGAGGAGCGGCTGGGTCATGCTGTCACCGGCGGCATCGCGTGGTCTCCTCCCTCCGACCGCACCGTCCTCCCGTCGGAGACGGGCGCGGCGCCCTCGTGGCGCGCCCGCGGCCGGAGGGTCGTACGCCTCTCTGCTGTCCCCGAGCGCCCGCGATCCGGCTCGCCCGAAGGGGAGCCGTCGCATGCAGAGGACAGGTTAGCGTGGCATCTGTCGTTTGTGGAGTGGAGGCCGGCGGTAAAGCGGTGGATGCCCGCCCGGCGCGAAAGGCCGGCGGTCCGCGCGCCGGATCAGCCGTCCTGGGCGATCAGCCAGCCGAGCAGCGCCACGGTGATGAGGACGGAGAGTCCAAGGCCCAGCACTGCCGTCATGGCATCCTCCGTTATCCGCGATCCCCGATGGGTCCGCGGCCTCGCCGCTCGTGGGGGCGTTGCGGGAGGCCGCGGCGCCGGGGCGATCGGTTGGATCGCTCCGACGCCCCTCTCCTAGCGGCCCAGGATGAGCAAGCTTTGGCTGGGCTGTTTCCGCCGCGTGTCGCCCGGCGGCGATTCCGCGACCGGTCCGGCCGGGCGCGTCCCTCGGCAGGACTGCGTGGGTCTCGCGTGCATCCTCGCTCAGCCGATCTCCACCACGATCGGTTCGTGGTCGGAGAGGGCCCGGCCGGCGTCGTCGACGGCCGCCAGGGTCGCGGGCCGGGACGCCGTCACGCCGCGGGTCAGGAACCAGTCGATCCGTTGCACCCAGGGGGGCCGGCCGGCCGTCGGGGATGGGACGGCGCGTCTGGTCCGGCGTGTTGCAGGCGAGCCAGTCGAAGCCGGCGTCGTGCATCGCGCCGAAGAGGGGCTCATGCGCCTCGGGCCGCGCGAACCAGTCCGACCCCTCGCGCTCCGCGCCTTTCGGCAGGGCCGCGACGTTGAGGTCTCCCGCCACCACGGCCGGGGCCCCCGGGGGCAGGGCGGCGAGGAGGCGCAGCATGGCGGCCCGGCGCTCGTCCGGCGTCGAGCGGTTCTCGAGATGGACGCTGACCACGAGGACCGGCCCGGCGGCGAGGTCCACCGTGGCGCCGATCGCCATGCGGCCGCCGATGCGCCGGTGGTGCCAGTCGAGGTCGAACCAGGCGCCGCCGGCGTCGAGCGGCACCACGAAGGCGTCGCGGAACGGCAGGCGCGAGAGGAGCGCGTTGCCGTGCAGCGGCCCCGCATTCGCCTGTCCGGCGAAGCGTTCCACCTCCCGGCCGTAGCCGTGGCCGAGTTCGACGAATTCCACCCCGAAGGCGTGGCCGGCGTCGAGGACCCCGGCGAGGTCGCGCGTCGTGTGGCGGTTGCCGGAGCGCGCCATGCCGAAGTCCATCTCGCTCAAGAGCGCGACGTCGGCCCCGCTCCGTCGCAGCACCGCCGCCGAGGCCTCGACGGCCGTGCAGCGTTCGAGGTTCCAGGCCGCGATCCTGAGGCGCGCGGGCGGCGGCGCGGCCGGGCCGGGCGGCTGGCGGGCCGCGACGAGCCGCAGCGCCGGGATCCGCGCCGCCAGCGCGTCGTGGCGGGCCCGGGTGGCGGGGCCGCCCCCGGCTTCGGCCAGCAGGGCCGGATCGGGGAGGGGCAGGTACGGGACGGCGTCGTGCAGGATGGGACGGGTCAGGGCAGGGCTCCGGGTCGAGGTGGAACGGCCTTCGCCCGTCCATGTCGTCCGGCCCGGGCGGGCGATCGTCACGGTGCGGTCAGGACGCGAAACGGCGATGACGGTAGGCCAGGGGCGGCAGGCCCGTCCAGGAGCGGAAGGCCCGGCTGAAGGCGCTGAGCTCCGAGTAACCGAGCCGCAGCGCGATCTCGGTGAGGGGGATCTCCGGCACGGCCAGGAGGCCGAGCGCGAGCTCGCGACGCAGGTCGCGCTGCAGGTCGGAATAGTCGACGCCGCAGGCGGAAAGCTTTCCGATACAGGGCCGGGGCCGAGAGGCCCAGCCGCCGGGCGACGAGCGCCACGCCCGGCTTGCCGTCGGCCAGCGCGTCCCGGATCTGCTGCAGGACGAGGCCGATGAAATCCTCCTGCCGGCGATCGCGCAGCTGGCCGGCGAGGCGCCGCACGAGCACGTCCTGGCGGCACGGATCGGCCCCGGGCATGACGGTGGCGAGATCGCGCGCCGACAGCAGGATCGCGTTGGTGCGGCGCGCGCTGTAGACCGGGGGTGGCGCCCAGGCCCTCGGCCCGCGCGGGATGGCCGGGCAGGTCGTGCTCGACGTGGATCTCGTCCGGCCGCCAGTGGGGCCCGAGGGTCCGGCGCACCATCGCGATCAGGGCCCCGAGACTGAGCTCGGCATCCTGGCGCCGGTGGACGATGCGGCCGTCGCGGATCTGGTAGGTGAGGGCGGCCTGTGCCCCGCGCCGTTCGAGCGTCACCCGCGTCTGCTCCTGGAACGTCGCGAAACAGCCGGCCGCGGCGGTCAGGCCGGCCCCCAGGGTCGGGGCGGTCTCGATCACGTCCGCGACGTGGCCGAGCAGGCTGGCCCCCTGGGCGAGGCCGAGGTCCCACCCGATGCTGGCGCTGCCGCAGCGCGCCGCCGCGAGTTCCAGGAGGCGGCAATAGTCGGCGAGATCGAGCCAGGACATGGGTTCGTCGTCGATCGTCCGTTCGGAGATCCGCAGGGCGCCGAGCAGCGAGTCCGGTTCGGCCCCGGCCCGGCGCATGGCGGCGCAGAGGCCCGCCGTGGCGGCGGCCCTGACCCGCGGGCCCGCATCGCCGGGCCGCGATCCTGCGAACGTCGTCATCGCCGCCCTGCCGATGCCATCTCGGCCGGCGGACCGCCCGGGATCTGCCCGAGGCGTGAGATCTTCGGGTCGCCGTGACGGCGACGAGGGCAGTCGAGCCCGGAACAGCATCGGATCGGCTCCCACACTGCCCATTCCATCATCAATGAAGTCCTCGGGACGACCGCGTCGATGCCGCTGTTTGCAGAATTGGTGCCAGACTCCGGACAAGAGGCGTGCGAAATGTCAAGTCGATCCGGTCGAGACGGGTCTAGCCTCCGGTCGGATCCTGGTCAGGGGCATCGGGTCCGCTGGTCTGATGCCGACCGAAGCCGGGCTCTTGAGTCAACGACGTCCAACGCGCGGTGCCGATCCTTCGCGGCGGCGCCGCCGCGATCGACGCGACCGTCGAGGCCGGAATGGATCAGGTTTTGGAAAGACCCGCGACGGCGCAGGCCCCGCCAGCGGCGCCGCGTCAAGCCTTCGCGCCCCTCACGCCCGAGGAGATCCGCCGGGCCGTGACCCTCGTGCGGCGCGACGCCGCTTTCGGCGACGGCGTCTTCTTCGAGACGATCGAATTGTTGGAGCCCCAGGTCGGGGAGCCCTCGCCCGCCCGGGCGGCGCGCGTCAACCTGTTCCGAGCCGAGGAGGACGGCGTGTGGCGGACGACCGTCGGCCTCGCGGGCGGGCGCATCCTCTCCCGGGACTTCGTGGCCGGCGCCCGGCCCATGATCCAGCTCGAGCAGTTCATGCTCATCGAAGCGCTGGTTCGGGCCGACCCGCGCTTCGTGGCGGCCTGCGCCGCGCGGGGCATCACCGACATGAGCCTCGTCTGCGTCGATCCCTGGTCGGCCGGCAGCACGGCGCTGCCCGACGAGGAGGGGCTGCACCTGGCCCACACGTTCTGCTGGCTGCGCAACCGCGAGAACGACAACCTCTACGCCCAGCCCATCGAGGGGCTCAACGCGGTGGTGGATCTCAAGGCCGAGCGCGTCCTGCGGGTCGACGACTACGGCGCCGTGCCGGTGCCGCGGGGCGAGGTGAACTACGACAGCCAGTTCCGCACCGCCTTCCGGCCGAAGCTGAAGCCGCTCGACGTCGTCCAGCCCGAGGGCGCGAGCTTCACGCTCGACGGCCACGCGATCGCCTGGGACGGGTGGTCGATGGAGATCGGCTTCAACGCCCGCGAAGCCATCACGCTGCACGACATCCGCTACGGCGGCCGGCCGCTGTTCAACCGGGCCTCCCTGGTCGAGATGGTGGTGCCCTACGGGTCGCCCCATCCCGCCCATGCCCGCAAGAACGTCTTCGACATCGGCGAATACGGGCTCGGCAAGCTGGCCAATTCCCTCAAGCTCGGCTGCGACTGCCTGGGCCACATCGCCTATCTCGACGTGCATCTCGGCACGATGCACGGCGATGTCGTGACCATCGAGAAGGCGATCTGCATCCACGAGGAGGACGCGGGCCTGCTCTGGAAGCACTGGGACTTCCGCACCGACCGCGCCGAGACGCGCCGCGGCCGCCGGCTCGTCATTTCCTGCATCTGCACGGTCGGGAACTACGAATACGCCTCCTATTGGTCGTTCCGCCAGGACGGCGAGATCGAATTCGAGATGAAGGCCACCGGCATCATCAACACGGTCGGCTGCCGGCCGGGCGCGCCGTCGAAATACGGGACGGAGGTCGTGCCGGGCGTCGAGGGCCAGATCCACCAGCACGCCTTCGTGGCGCGGCTGGAGCCCGCGCTCGACGGGCCCGACAACACCGTGCTCGAATGCGACACCTTCGCCGAGGCCGACGACGCCAACCCCTACGGCAACGCCTTCTTCGTCCGCGAGACGCCGCTCGAGGACGGCCTCGAGGGCGCGCGCCGGGCCGACGCCGAGCGGCAGCGCTACTGGCGGGTGGTCAACCGCGCCAGGCTCAACGCCGTGGGGCGACCCGTCGGCTACAAGCTCGCCCCGACCAGCGTGATCGTGCCCTTCGTCCGGCCCGATTCGCCCTCCGGCCGGCGCGCCGGCTTCATGAACGCCCATCTGTGGGTCACGGCCTACGACCCCGAGGAGCGCTTCCCCGGCGGCGAGTTCATGAACCGCTCGACGGGCGCCGGCGGCCTGCCCGACATGGTGGCCCGCGGGCGCCCCATCGCGGATCGGCGGCTCGTTCTCTGGCACGTCTTCGGCCTGCACCACCTGCCGCGGCCCGAGGACTTCCCCGTGCAGCCCGGCCTCAACGCCGGGTTCAAACTCATGCCCTCCGGCTTCTTCGACCTCAACCCGGCGATCGACCTGCCGCCCGAGGTGAATGCCGCGAGCCGCCTCCACGGCGCGGAGGCGCCGGCCGCTTGCTGCGGCAAGAGCCCAGTTCCACCAGCCGGGAGACAGGAACCATGACGTCGACCACCGACTCCCTCCCCTTCTCGCCTCAGCCCGCCCGTCCCGCCGGCCTGCGGCAGGGGACGTTGACGCCCCTCGAGAGCCTCAGCCAGTCGATCGCCAACATCGCCCCCACCCTGACGCCGGCCCTCAACATCACGGTGGTGGCGGGACTCGCGGGTCCGTCGTCCTGGCTGGCCTACCTGGTCGCCACGGTCGCGATGCTGGTCGTCGGCGCCAACATCAACGTCCTGGCCCGGCGCCACGCGCTGTCGGGATCCTTCTTCATCTATATCGGCCGGACGCTCGGACCCTTCGCGGGCGTCATGGCGGGCTGGTCCATGATCGCCGCCTACCTGCTCACCGCCGTCGCGGTCTCGGTCTCGCTCGGCATCTTCCTCGGCAACGTCCTGACCGAGGTCGGGTTCGGCGGGCTGACGCCGCCGGCCTGGCTGCTCGCGCCGGTCTTCCTGGCCCTCGTCGGCTACGCGGCCTATCGCGACATCAAGCTCTCCTCGCGCGTCGGCCTCTACCTCGAAGGCCTGTCGATCGCCATCATCGTCCTCATCGTGGCGGTCGTGACGCTGCGCCACGGCACCCTCGTCGACAGCGCCCAGCTCGCGCCCGCCAACATCCACCTGGGCTCCGTCACCTCGGCCCTGGCCTTCGCGGTCTTCAGCTTCGTGGGATTCGAGAGTTCGGCGACGCTGGCCAAGGAGACCGCCGACCCCGCCCGCAACATCCCGCGCGCCGTGATGCTCAGCGCCGCTCTCGTGGGCCTGTTCTTCGTCGTCAGCAGTTATCTGATGGTGCTGGCGCTCGACGGCAACGCCGACATCATCGCGAAATCGAGCTCGCCCTTCGCCGAGATCACGGCCCATGCCGGCATGCCCTGGGCCGCCACGATCGTCTACGCGGCCGCCATGATCAGCGGCTTCGCCTGCGCGCTCGCCTGCATCAACGCGGGCTCGCGGCTCATCTTCTCCATGGGCCGCTTCCGCTTCTTCGGCCCGGGCGTCGGGGCGGTGCACGCCAGGCACCGGACGCCGCACCGCGCCGTGGTGGTGGGGCTGCTGGCGACCCTCGCCGTCACGCTGGCCCTGACGCCGATGAGCCCCATCGACGCCTTCGGCGATTCCGGCACGGTGGCGACCTTCGGCTTCCTGGTCGTCTACCTGCTGGTCTGCATCGTGGCGCCCCTCGACCTCAGGCGCCGCGGCGAGCTCAGGCCCGTCAACGTGGTGGCGAGCGTCGCGGGCGTCGCCCTGATGCTCTTCGTCATCTGGGGCAGCCTCTATCCCGTGCCGGACTTCCCGTCGAACCTGCTGCCCTACCTCTTCCTGGCCTATATGGGGCTCGGCGCGGCCTGGTTCCTGTACCTGCGGAAGACCGCGCCGCAGGAACTCGCCAACATCGAGCATGACCTCGAGAACTGACGGCCGAGGGGCGGGGCCGCGCCCCGGCCAGGGAGCCCGGCGGCCGGCGCCGACGGCCTGGCTGCCCGTCGCGGCGGCGAGTGCCGGCACCGCCATGGCGGCGGTGCTCGGCTCCGGGGCCACCGACGTCACGGGGGCCGTCTGGCTGGCGGGGCGGGTCTGCGGGATCCTCCCCGCCGTCCGGCTTCGCCCTCGTCATGCCCGCCGCCATGCTGATCGCCGCGCTGGCGGCGGCGCGGGCGGAGGGCGGGGCGCCGTCCTGGTGCGTCGCGGTCCTGGCGAGGCTCGGCCCGATAGCGGCCCTGCACGTCGCCGTCATGCTGGGCGACGAGGTCAGCCGCCGGGCCGGATCGGTGCTGCTGGGTCGCGACGTCCGGGCCTCGATCCTGGCCGGGCTCGTCGCGGCCTCCTGGCTGGCGCGAGGGACCGGCGCGCCCTCCTGGGCCCCCTGCGCCGCCCGGTGCGGCCTCGTCGTGGCGCTGCTGATGTTCACGGCGCCGCTGCACTGGAGCCTGGCGGCCGCCGCGGCCCTGCTCTGGGCCGCCGTCGCCGTCCTTCCCGAGGGCGCGGCGCGGCGGCGTCTGCCGCTCGCCTGCGGCCTCGGCGCCATCGTCGCGGTCGCCTTTCGGGGATGAGGGCCGCCCTTGCGCCGACCCCTCGCCCGATGCACTCTCCCGGCCCAACCCGCGCGGGGAAGCGGCGGGACCGGCGAGGATCATGAGCAGCCCGTCGCGCCGCGGCCCCGACGCCCGCCGAGCGAGGCCCCCGTGATCGATCCCTCCACCCTGTCGTCCCTGCCGGCCTCGGTCCAGCGCCCCGCCTACGACCGCGCGAAGGTCACGGCCGGGATCGCCCATCTCAGCGTCGGCAATTTCCACCGCGCCCATCAGGCGGTCTATATCGACAAGGTGCTGGCGCTCCCGGGCCAGGAGGGCTGGGGCATCCTGGGCATCGGCCTCATGGACGTCGAGAGCGAGCGCGCCAAGGCCGAGGCCCTGCAGGGCCAGAAGGGGCTCTATTCGCTCGTCGCCTACCCGCCCGAGGGCACGCCCGAGGTCTCGGTCGTGGGCGCCATCGTGGAATACCTCCACGCGCCCGCCGATCCCGAAGGGGTGCTGGCGCGCCTCGCCGATCCCGCCATCCGCATCGTCACGCTCACCGTGACGGAGGGGGGCTACAACATCGACGAGAAGGGCCGCTTCAAGCTCGAGGACCCGGCGGTCGCCAGGGATCTCGCGGGCGGCCCGCCGGCGACCGCCTTCGGCGTGATGACGGAAGCCCTGCGCCGCCGCCGCGCGGCCGGCATCAGGCCCTTCACGGTGCTGTCCTGCGACAACCTCCGCCATAACGGCGCCGTGGTGAAGAACGCCCTGCTCTCCTTCGCCCGCGCCAAGGACCCGGAGCTCGCCGCCTGGATCGAGGCCGAGGTCGCCTTCCCGTCCTGCATGGTGGACCGCATCACCCCGGCGGTGGGCCCCGCCGACAAGGCGCGGCTCAACGCCGAGACCGGCCTCGACGACGCCGCGCCGATCTTCGCCGAGGACTTCATCCAGTGGGTGGTCGAGGACCGCTTCTGCAACGGGCGGCCGCCGCTGGAGAAGGTCGGCGTCGAATTCACCGACGCGGTCGACGCCTACGAGCAGGTCAAGCTCCGGATGCTCAACGCGTCCCATTCCATGATGACCTTCCCGGGCATCCTCCTCGGCCACCGCATCGTGCACCTCGCCATGAAGGACCCGCTGGTCGACACGCTGCTGGAGCAGTTCCTGTCGCGCGACGCGGGCCCGCTGCTCGACGCGCCGCCCTCCATGTCGGTCGGCCAGTACAAGGACCTGCTGCTCAGCCGCTACCGCAACCCCGCCATCGGCGACCAGCTCCTGCGCATCGCCTCCGACGGCGCCTCGAAGCTCCCGCAATTCGTGCAGGACACCGCCCGCGAGGTCGTGAAGGCCGGCAAGGACCACCGCCGCATCGCCTTCCTGCTCGCCTGCTTCACCGAATATCTCGGCGGCGTCGACGACAAGGGCGAAAGCTTCCCCGTGGTCGAGCCCATGGTGACGGAGGCGGACCGCGCCCTCGCGGCCGATCCCGACCTCGCCAAGGGCCTCGGCCTCGGCGCCTTCAAGGGCTGGGGCGTCGCTGACCACCCGGGCTTCGTTCAGGATTACGCGGCCTATCGCGCCTCCATCAAGCAGCGCGGCGCCGGAGCGACGCTGAAGGACCTGCTGGCGGCCGTCGCGGCGGGGTGAGGCGGCCCGCGGCTCCCCGACGGAGTCGGCTCGCCTCCGCGTTCATGGTAAACGACGGGGTGCGACAGCGTCGGGGGCCGACATGGATCAGGGACCGGTCGGATGGGACAGGACGGCCGAGGCCGCCGGGCGCGGCGGCCGGCCGTCGAGCCTCTCGGCGGCGATCCGGGCCGCCCGGGTGGAGGTGGCCGACCGTGCCCAGGCGCTGGGCGACCTGCGCGACGCCGAGCTCGCCCGGCTCGAACTCCTGCGCGAGATGCTGGAGCCCGTGCTGGCCGACGTGCCGCCCGAGGTCGACCTCTTCGACGCCGGCCTCGTGCCGGGGGACCATCCCCGCCTGTTCATCGACATGGTGGCCTTCGTCGAGATGGCGCGGGACCGCCGGACCTATCGGCTCGTGCAGGACCGCCGCCACGCCCGGACCGTGCTCCACGAGGGCGCGGGCGTGACGGAGGCCGTGGCAGCCGTCACCGCCTATGTGGCGCGGCGCCTCGTCGAGCGCGAACAGTTCCTGGCCTCGCTCGGCCGGGCGGAGGATCTCGCCCCCGCCGCGGCGCCGCCCCCGACGCCGCCCGCCCGGCGGCGCGCGGCCCGCGGGATCGTGCGGGCGGCGCGGCTCGTCGTCGACGGCTTCGGCCTCGCGACGCTGGGCGGCCTCGCCTGGATCGGCCTCCAGGCCGGTCTCGGGCGGCTGCCGGCGTGGTGAGGCGGGCGCGGCGACGGGATTAGCGCTTTCTTCAGCGGGGCGGCGGCATGATGGTGCGTCGTGAGGTTGCCGCGCCCGCCCCGATCCGGCCCGAAGGCGCGTTGGGGTGGTCCATGTCACCTGTGATGAACCGCGCCGCCGAAGCTCCGCCCGCCGACGACCGGCCGGCATCGGACGCGCCGCCCCCGGCGCCGGGCGTCCTCCAGGCCTCGCCCGCGGCGGGACGCCGCCCCCGCAGGGCCGAACTCGCGGTGGTGCGCGAGGCGGCGGTCGACTACGACACCACCGCGGCCCTGGCGGCGGAAGGCTTCGAGGCCGCGCCCGGCGCCTTCCGGGCCGACAGGCTCCGCTGGCTCTACGAGACCGCCTTCGGCGACGGCACGACCGTGCTGGCCCTCAGGGCCGGCGACCGCAAGGTCGGTCAGATCGCCCTGGTGCACCAGACCGTGTCGATCGGCGGGCGCCGGGAGCCCGCGGTCGCGCTGATCGATCTCTTCATCCTCAAGGCCTTCCGGTCGAAGACCGCCATGGCCGACCTTTACGGCGCCGTAGAGCGCTTCTGCGGCGAGCAGGGCATCCGCTTCATCCTGGCCGTTCCCAACGTCAAGGCAGCCGGGGTCAATACGCGCTATCTCAAGCTCGCCGAGGTCGCCCCGCTGGCGATCCGCGTGGGGCTGGCGGGGCTGCCGCGGCCCTGGCGGCGGGTCGAGACCCATCGCGTGGCGGCGCTCGACGAGGCGAGGGCGCGCGAGGTCCTGTCGCCCTATTGCGGCGCCGGGGACGGGCTGCTGTGGACGCCCGACAGGCTCTGGGCGCGGCTGCAGAAGCCCGGGTCGGGCTACGCGCTGCATGCCGGGGCCGACCTGCTGGCGGTCTCGGCGCCGCGCCGGCAGGGGCGCATGGCCCACACGATGATCTGCGCCCTGCTGCCCCGGCCCGGGAAGGCGCCGGGCCGCGGCGAGGTGGCCGCGGTGGTGTCGGCGGCCTGCAGGCTGCACCGCCGCCCGGTCTTCGTCTACACGGGCCTCAACGCCCTCGTCCCCGCGCCCGGGATGGACCTGCCGGCGCGCCTGCGCCCCTCGCCCATGGTGCTGCAGGCCCGCGACTTCCGCGCCGAAGCGGGGCCTTTCGCGGCGTCGCGCTTCGAGGCGCTCGATTTCGACTTCGTCTGACGCTCGCTACAGCGGCAGCGCCCCGAGGTCGCCGATGCCCTGGAGTCCCGGGGCGAGACCCCGGCGCTGCGCCGTGACGGCGAAGCCGCCCGCCGGGCGGGGCGCGAAGCGGTAGAGGTGATAGGCGGCGAGGTGGCCGTGGCTGCCGGGCACCGCCGAGCAGGAGGGCACGCCCACCACCGGCACCGGCCCGCCCGGGCCCCGCAGATGGGCCACCGACGTCCGGTGATTGTGGCCGTGGATGACGAGGTCGGCGCCGTGCCGGGCGATGAGGGATTCGAAGGCCGCGGCGTCGCGCAGGCCGCGCCCGCGCTTGACCCCGGTGAGGTGCGGCGGGTGGTGGATCATCCCCACGCGGACGAGCCCGGCGGCCGCCGTCTCGTCGAGCAGCCGCGCGAGGCCCTCGCGCTGCGCCGATCCCAGCGCCCCGGAGGCCAGCAGCGGCGCCGTGGGGATGGCCGAGGTCAGGCCGATCAGCGCCAGCGGGCCGCGCCGGCGCAGGTAGGGGAAGGCGAAGGGCATGCCGTCCACGGTGCCGACCTCCGCCACCCAGGGCGCGAAGGTGGCGGCGAGATGGGGCAGCGACGAGCGCACGTAGGCGTCGTGGTTGCCGGGCACGAAGCTGACGTCCGCCACCGTCCCCAGCGTCTCCAGCCAGGCGCGGGCGAAGGGGAATTCGCTCGGCAGGCCGAGGTTGAGGATGTCGCCCGTCATGGCGACGTGGTCGGGCGCCTGCGCCTTCATGTCGGCCACGAGCGCGCCCAGCACCGCCATGTCGTGCAGGCGCCCCCGCTTGCGCCAGTTGACGAAGCCGGTGATGCGCTTGCCCAGCAGGTCGCGCGTGCGCGGGCGCGGCAGGGGCCCGATGTGGGCGTCGGAGAGATGGGCGAGAAGGTAGCTCACCGGCCCACCCTGTCGCCCGCGCCCTCGCCGCCGTCAAGGCGGGCGCCGCGCCGCGCTGGCCTCCGGCGCCGCGCCGGCCTCCGGCGCCGCGCTGGCCTCCGCGGCCGCGATGGTCCACCATCGGCCGCGGGGGGCCGCGGCCCGTTTGGAGGGGCCGGGATGGGGATCAGCGTGACGGTGCCGGCACCGCTCCAGCGGCTGATGCCGTGGCTGATCCACGGCAGCGCCCGCTTCACCCGGCCGCTCACCCTGGGGGTCCGGGCCGCGCTGCTGCGCGAGGCCGCGGGCGGGCCGGAAGTGTTCCTGGTGCGCCATTCCTACGTGCCCGGGTGGCACCTGCCGGGCGGCGCCGTCGAGGCGGGCGAGACCGTGGGCGAGGCGATGGCCCGCGAGGTCCGGGAAGAATGCGCCATAGCGGTCCGGGGGGCGCCGGACCTGTTCGGCCTCTATTTCAACCGCGCGGCGTCCCGGCGCGACCATGTCGCGGTGTTCCGCGTGCGAGACTTCGAGATCGTCGGGCGCCGCGACGCGGATCTCGAAATCGTCGAGGCGGGTTTCCATCCCGTCGCGCGCCTGCCCGCGGCCGCCACGGCGGGAACGCGCGCCAGACTCGCCGAGATGCTCGAAGGCCGGGCCCCCTCGCCGTACTGGTGAGGGCGGAACGGCGGGTGTCACCGCCGCTCGACGGCGCTCCCCGGCGCTGTATAAGCGGGCGATGATCGAATCCGCCCTCAGCCTGTCCGTCGTCGTGGTCCGGGAGGCCGCCGGGGATGCCCCGGCCGTCGAGCGCCTGGCCGAGCGGGCTTTCGGGCCCGGCCGTTTCGCCCGCACCGCCTACCGCCTGCGCGAGATCGCCGAGCCCGACTGGGGCCTGTGCTTCGTGGCCCGCGTCTCGACGCTGCTGGTGGGGGCCAACCGCATGACGCCGCTGCGGATCGGCGGGACGCCGGCCCTGATGCTGGGCCCGCTGACCGTGGATCCGGCCTTCCGCGGGCGCGGCATCGCGGCGGGCCTCGTGACGCGCTCGCTCGAAGCGGCCCGGGAGGCCGGCCACCGCTTGGTCCTGCTCGTGGGCGACGAGCCCTATTATCGCCGCTTCGGCTTCGTGCGCGTGCCGGCTGGCCGCCTCCAGATGCCGGGGCCGGTCGACGCCGCGCGGGTCCTGTGGTGCGAACTCGTGCCGGGCGCCGCCGAGGGCGCGGCGGGGGCGGTGGGCGCGCCGCGGCCCGCGTGAACAATCGCCCCTGCCGGCCGTTGGTGCGCTACCGCAACGGCTGGAGGCAGGGGCGGGAGCCCCGGCTCCCCGCGCCGGCCCCGGCCCAACCAAAAGACGAGGTCGGAGATGGCGACGCTCAAGGTTCACTACGGTGCCTGGGTCATGGTCGGCGACGGCAGCAAGGCGCTGTTCCTGCACAACGAGGGCGACGAGGAGATCCTCAACCTCCGCCGCCTCGACGTCGAGGAAAAGAAGAACCCGAGCACGCGCGAGCAGGGGTCGGATGCCCCGGGCCGCGGCCATTCGTCGAACGGCGCGAGGAGCGGGCCCCTCGGCGGGACCGACTTCCACCAGATCGAGGAGAACCGCTTCGCCGCCCATGTGGCGGAGCGGATCAACGCCGCCGCCCAGGAGAACGGCTTCAAGGAGATCGTGATCGTGGCGCCGCCGAAGTGCCTCGCCGAAATCCGCCGCGACCTCTCGGCCGAGGCGCAGAAGCGCGTCGTCTGCGAGATCCCGAAGGACTACACCCACCACCCGATCCCCGAGATCGAGAAGCTGCTCGCGTCCCACGCGCTCTGAGGCGGGGACGGCGTCCTTCCGGTTCGCCGTCCCGTACCGGCCTCTCCTACCGGTCGTCATTGCGAGGCGCGAAGCGACGAAGCGATCCAGACGACGGTTCCGGACGGGCCCGAAGCGTGGCGCCAGCCCGGCCGGCGGCTCGCGCCGGGGCTGGATCGCGTCGCTGCGCTCGCGATGACGGCGGAGCGGGTGGGGTTGGCGACCACGAGTGGCGCCCGCCCGCCGGGAGAACGATCGGGATCGTCGATCAACCCGCTTCCGGCGCGCCCCCCGCGACGGCGGCGTCGAGGAGGGCGGCCCGGCGGTCGGGGGCTGTGGGGAAGTCCGCCGCCCTGTAGGCGCCGCGGAACCGGGCCAGGGCCTCGCCGACCGCGGGACCCTTCAGCCCGCGGGCCACGAGGTCGCGCCCAGAGACCGGCATCTCCGGCACGGGTTCGGCGGCGGTCCGCTCCAGCGCCCCGGCCCAGGCCGCGTCGCCCCCGGCGGCGTGCGCCAGCGCGGAAGCCCGCGCCAGCGCGGTCGCGTCCCGCGCCGCGTCGCGCCCGTGATCGAACAGCAACCGCCGCACGGCGGCCGCGTCGGGAGGGCCGTCGAGATCGGCCCCCGCCGCGACGGCCGCCAGCATCCTATCGCGCTCGGCGTTCGACAGGCGCAGGCCCTCGCGCAGCCGCTCGGCATCCGCCCCGTCCCGCAGCGACAGCGCCATGAGGCGCAGCAGGGGGTCGGCCGCGCCGAGCCGCGCCAGGCGCGCCAGGTCGAGCGGCCCGCCGAGGACCTGGTCCATCAGCCCCGTGCCGTCCAGCGCCTCCAGGACGCCGAGGGCGCCCGGCGCGCCGAGGAGCTTCAGCACCTCGGTCCGGACGCGCTCGCGCGACAGGATGTCGAGCCCCGCCCGGCCCGCCACCGCGGCCGCCAGGCCCTCGGGGTCGAGCGGGCCGGTGCCGTAGGTGGCGTGGAAGCGGAAGAAGCGCAGGATCCGAAGGTAATCTTCCCGGATGCGCGTCGCGGCCTCGCCGATGAAGCGCAGGCGGCCGGCCGCGAGGTCGGCGACGCCGCCCGTCGTGTCGTGGAGGCGCCCGTCGCGCCCGACCGACAGCGCGTTGACGGTGAAGTCGCGCCGCTCGGCGTCGCGCGCGAAGTCGCGGCCGAAGCGCACCACGGCGTGGCGCCCGTCGGTCTCGACGTCCTCGCGCAGCGTCGTCACCTCGACGGGCAGCCCGCCCGACACGAGCGTCACGGTGCCGTGCGCGATGCCGGTCGGGATGGCCCTGATCTTTCCGGCCTTGGCGCGGGCCATCACCTCGGCGGGCAGGGCCGTGGTGGCGAGATCGAGGTCGCCCGGCGGCAGGCCGAGCAGCGCGTTGCGCACGGCCCCGCCCACGAGGCGGGTCTCTTCCCCGCCGCCGTCGAGGAGGTCGAGGACCCGGGCGAGGCGCGGGTCGCCGAGGAGCGGCGCGGCATCGAGCCGGCCCTCGGGGGTGAGGCGGAGGGCGCGGCGCGTCACGCGGGCGCGGCCGTCTGGGGGAGGAGCATCACGATCTTGTGGTCCGGGTGGGCGGCGGGAACGAGCGTGACCTGCTCGTAGGCGAGGAGTCCGTCGTCGGGATGGCGGAAGCACCGGGCGCCGCCCTCGCGCGGCGCCACCGCGTGGGCGTCCCACAGGCGGGCGAAGTCGGGGCTGTCGGCCCGCAGCCCCGCGACGAGGTCGGCGAGGGCGGGGTCGTCGGGCGCCCGGGCCGTATCGGCGCGGAATTCCGCGATCACGCGGCGGGCCCGCTCCTCCCAGTCGACGATGAGGTCGCGGGCGGCGGGGTCGCGGAACACGAAGGCGACGAGGCAGGCCTCCGGCCCCGCGAGCCAGGGCGCGAAGAGGCGGGCCGCCGGCCCGTTCCAGGCGCGGGCGCGCCAGAGCCGGTCGATGAGATAGGCGGGCGCCGCGACGGCCTCGACCGCCGCGGCGAGGCCGGGCGGCACCGGGCCGGCGCCCGTCAGGCCCGCCCCGGATGCGGGATCCAGCTGCAACGCGAGTTCGAAGAGATAGGCGCGCTCGGCCGCGGTCAGGCGCAGCGCCTCCGCGAGACGGCCGAGCGCCTGGGGCGAGAGCGCGATGTCGCGCCCCTGTTCGACCCAGGCGTACCAGTCGGTCGAGATGCCGCAGCGCTCCGCCACCTCCTCGCGGCGCAGGCCGGGCGTGCGCCGCCGCCCGCCCGCCGGGGGCGGCAGGGCTTCGCGGCGCGCGCGCACGAAGGTCCCGAGCAGGCGCCGTCGTTCGGCCGGAAGCAGCATGGGAGTCGCGATACCAGGATAACCTCTGGCCTTATACCGGCCGGCGGCGGCGGGCAGAAGGGGCGGGCCACACGCCAGACGGAAAGGGAGACGGATCGTGGACGAGACGCAGAACGCCTTCACGGCGGACCATTACGCCCCCCGCGCCCAGGCCTATGTGGAGAGCCGGGACCACAGCCAGGGCGCCGATCTCGACGAGATGGAGGCGCTGCTCGCCGCCGCGGGCGGGGGCGGACTGGCGCGTGCTCGACCTCGGCTGCGGGGGCGGCCACGTCTCGTACCGGGCCGCCCGCCACGTCGCCGCCGTGGTGGCCTGCGACGTCACCCCGGCCATGCTGGAGGCCGTGCGGCGCACCGCGGCCGCGCGCGGCCTCGCCAATATCGCGACGCGCCGGGCCGCGGCCGAGCGCCTGCCCTTCGCCGACGGGGAGTTCGACGCCGTGCTGTGCCGCTTCACCGCGCATCACTGGGCGGAGGTGGAGGCGGGGTTGCGGGAGGCGAGGCGCGTCGTGAAGCCGGGCGGGCTCGCGGTCTTCATGGATGCGGTGGCGCCGGCCGACCGCGCCGCCGACAGCCACCTCCAGGCCGTGGAACTCATGCGCGACGCTTCGCACGTGCGGGACTACAGCGTCGCCGAATGGTTCGGCATGCTGTCGCGCGCCGGCTTCGCGGTCGAGACCGCGACGCGGCGCAAGCTCCGCATGGTCTTCCCGACCTGGACGGCCCGGACCGGCGTGCCGCCCGAGACCGCGGCCGCGATCCGCGCCCTGCAGGAGGGCGCCTCGGCCGGGGTGCGGGCGCATTTCGCCATCGGCCCGGACGGCAGCTTCGACCTCGACACCGTCACGCTGGTGGCGCGGGCCGGCTGAGCGCGGCGCGGCAGGGATCCCAGCGCGGCGGGCGGCAGCAGGAGCTTGGCGGCCCGCACGCCGGCGCCCATCACGACCTCGGGCCGCGCCATCACGGCGGCATCCACCAGGATGCGCCAGCCGGCGGGCAGGCCGAAGGCCGTGATGCCGCCGAATTCCATGCAGGTCAGCGCGGTCGCGGCCTCGCGGCTGGCGAAGGACACCTTGCCGGCACCGAGATGCGCCCGCACGGCGCCGTTCACGTCGAGGCGCCGTGACCCGAGGCTCACCACGGCGGCATGGTGGTCGGCGCCGTCCCGGCGGAAGCGCAGCACGATCGTATTGGCGCAATCGGACAGGTCGAAGCCGTAGCGCGCGCTGAAGGCGGCCGTGTCGGACGCGTCGTCGCTGACCGTGAAGACCGTGACGGCCTCCCGGGGCAGGGTCTCGAGGACGGCGGCCGGCAGGGTGCCGGCGAGATCCCGGGCCGGGATGACGAAGGGGGTGAGGTCGACGCGGTGCAAGGGATCGGTCCTGATGGGGGAAGCAGGGTCAGGGCCGTGCCGGAGAAACCCCGCGTGCGGCGCCATCCCGGCCCGGTCGGAAGCTCAGGTCGGCTGGATCGCGTCGCTGCGCTCGCGATGACGGGGGAGGGGCGCAGGGATGCCAGCTCCGCATTCCGCCGTCATGGCGAGGAGCGCGAGCGACGTCGTCATCCAGAAGCCGGGTCCCGGAGGAGCCCGGCCAGCCCATCGAAAGACGCCGAACGGAACATGAGTCAGATCGACCCCGCCAGCTGAATCGATGGCGGAGGGCAGGTCCGTGCCGTTGCCCGCCCCCTCCGGCGACGGTAGCCGCGCGGCCCGCTCGGGCGCCGCATCACTCGTCCTCGTCGCCCATGAGCTCGTCGAGTTCCCGGGCGACCGCGCGGGCGTCCTCCTCGCCGTGGCCGAGTTGCGGCACGTCGTTAACCACGGCGGGCAGGTCGGTCGCGGCGTCGTAGACGGTCCAGCTGCCGTCCTCTTCCTGGCGAACCACGTAGCGCGGCGTCATGCCATAACCCTCCGTCGAGCCCTCGACCCGGCGGCCAGCTTTGCCCGGCCTGACCGGAGCCGGCAAGGCCCCGCGTCGTGCGGGGGTCAGGGCGCGGGGTTCTGGTGCAGCTGGTGGATCGCGTCGATGCGGTCCTCGAGCTCCGGCGTGATGGCGACGTCCACCGAGCCGAGCGCGGTTTCGAGCTGCGCCAGGCTGGTCGCCCCGATGATGTTGGAGGCCACGAACCTGCGCGACGTCACGAAGGCCAGCGCCATCTGGGCGGGATCGAGGCCGACCTCGCGGGCCAGCGCCAGATAGGCCGCGATGGCGGCCTCGACGCCCGGCTTCTCGTAGCGCTGGCCGCGCTCGAAGAGCGTGGTGCGGGCGCCGGCCGGCCGCGCGCCGCCCTGGTACTTGCCGGTCAGATAGCCCTGGCCCAGCGGCGAGTAGGCGAGCAGCCCGACGTCCTCGCGCAGCGCCATCTCGGCGAGGCCGATCTCGAAGGTCCGGCTGACGAGGTTGTAGACGTTCTGGATCGAGACCACGCGCGGGCCCTGGCCGGCTTCGGCGGCGGCGATGAACCGCATCGTGCCCCAGGCGGTCTCGTTGGACAGGCCGACGTGGCGGATCTTGCCCTCCTCGACCAGGCGGCCGAGCGCCCCCAGGGTCTCGGGGATCGGCACGGAATCGTCCGGCCGCGGCAGGTCGCGGAACACGTTGCCGCCCGCCCCGAACAGGCTGACGATCCGGTCCGGCCAGTGCAACTGGTAGAGGTCGATATAGTCGGTCTGGAGGCGCTTCAGCGAGCCCTCGACGGCGTAGCGGATGTTGGCTTCGTCGAGCCGGGCGGGCTTGCCGCCGGGGCGCAGCCAGTCGTTGGAGGAGCGGCCCGAGACCTTGGAGGCGATGACGATGCGCTCGCGGCCGCCGCGGCTCTTGAGCCAGCTCCCGATGATGCGCTCGGTCGAGCCCTGCGTCTCGGCCTTCGGCGGGATCGAATACATCTCGGCCGTGTCGATGAAGTTGATGCCCCGGCCGATGGCGAGGTCGAGCTGGGCGTGGCCCTCGGCCTCGGTGTTCTGCTGGCCCCAGGTCATCGTGCCGAGGCAGATCGACGTGACATCGAGCCCGGTGCGCCCGAGTTTGCGCTTCTCAAACATGGATGGGGATCTCCGCCGGATCGGAGCGCCCGGCGCGGGCGGGCCCGCCGGCACGGGGGACGCGAAAGGCAGCCGCCGCCGCTCCGGCGAAGCGACGGCGTTGCATGCAGGTCTATTAAGGCCCGGGAGGACCGCTGTCGAGTGCGCGGCCCTCAGCCGCCCGCCACCACGACGGGCCGGCGCACCTGGCCGTTCTGGTAGGCGCGCAGGAAGGCTTGATAGTCGCGGAACGACACGCAGCCGTTCGACTGGCCGTTCGGCCCCAGCATGAACGTGTGGGCGAGCAGGCCGTCGCGGCCGTAGACGCCGCCGCCGCCGACCGGCGTGAGGCGCAGCGCCTGGACGCCGTGGAACAGGGACTCGCGCAAGGACAGGTCGTAGGTGTGGGGCGGCGTGGGGCCGACGTTGCGGGCCGCGACGTGGCGCGGGTCGTCCAGCATGCGGCCGAGGCCCGAATGGGCTTCCAGGGTCGAGCCATCCGGCATGTAAACCGTGTGGGCCGAGATGTCGTAGACCGCCGTGTAGGGGCTGCGGGCATAGCCGGACCCCGACGGGACGGCGGCGGGGCGGCCGAAGAGCCCGTCCTCCGGGGACGCATAGGCGAGCGCCGGGCCGCCCGACGGCTTGAGGGCGCCGAAGAACCTGTCGAGGAAGGAGCGGTTGTCGGCCGGGATGCCGGGCGCCGCCGGGGCGGGGGTCGGAGCCGTGTCGGTGTTGCGGGCCAGCTGCCGGCGCGGGGCACGGGGCGAGGGCTCCGGCGCGGCGATGCGGAAATCGGGCCGCGGCGCGGGCAGCGGCACCGCGGGCGGCGGCACCAGGGCGGCCTGGGGCGCCTCGGCGGTATCGACCGGGGCGGCCGCCGAGGCCTCCCGCGCCGGCGGGACCGGGACGGGCGCGGTGTCGTGCGGCGCTTCGGGCAGCGGCACCAGCATGGCGATCCCGGGACCGGGCGTCGGCGCCGCCGCCTCCGTCGTGCCGGGCGCGGGCGCCACGAAACGCGACGGCAGGGGGGCGCTGTCGGCCAGGGCCACGGGGCCGGGGCCCCGGGCGAAGGCCGGGTCGAGCACCGCCGCCCCGACACTCGGGGGGACGATCGTCGCGGGTGCCGAGGCCGTGAGGGCTCCCCCCTCGATCGGCGCCGCGTCGTTTCCGCCTGCCACGCTCGGCATCGCTCCCCGCGTCGAAGCACTGATCGACGGGGTTTGCCCGAAGCCGGCCGGGGGAAGACCGTCGGCGGCGGGCACGGCGGGTCGCGGGAGATCGGGGAGGGTGCGGGCCGGCGGCGTGTGGAACGCGGCGGTGAGCCGGGCGGCCCCGGCATCGAGCGCGACGCGCGGCACGGCGGGGGCATGGTGGTCGATCAGCCAGGAGCCGACCAGGACCCCGAGGGTGACGGCGCCCGCCCCCGCGACGGTCCAGGTCGAGTGCCGCTGGGACAGGCGGGCGCGGTCGAAGAGAAACACATCGGAAGAAGTGACGGACGTGTCGGTCATTCGCCTCGCTTTCGGGATGGGTGCTCCCCGCCGGCGCCGGCGCGCCTTGCCGTCGAGGGAGCAGCCTCGCCAGACCTCTGACGGCACATTGAGGCTGAGTGTGGTTAATCGACGATTAAATCCGCGTGTCGGCACCTCATGCGAAGTCGAAACGGCCGGCCGTGGCGGCGGGAACCTTGCGAATGTGTCGGAGATGGGAAGAACTCGCGGAGGAAGCGAGGCGAGAACGGACGGGATGGCGATCGGACCCGTTCAGCGCCGGTCCTGGTCGGGCGGAGCGCCGGTCGCGGCGAGCCGGGCCGCGACGTCTTCGGCCGCCATGGGCCGCGCCAGCAGGTAGCCCTGCACCTCGTGGCACCCGTCGAGCGTCAGCATCATCAGCTGTTTCGCGGTCTCGACGCCCTCCGCCGTGACCGACAGGCCGAGCGCGCGGCCGAGCCCCAGGATGGCCTGCACGACCTCCCGGCCGCCCTCGCGCGCGTCCATGTCGGCCACGAAACGCCGGTCGATCTTGATGACGTCGAAGGGGAAGCTGCGCAGCGAGCTCAGCGACGAATAGCCGGTTCCGAAATCGTCCATGGCGATCTTCACCCCGGTGGCCTTCAGCGCCCGGAGCGCGGTGCCGGCCAGTTCCGCGTCGGCGAGGAGCACCCCTTCCGTGACCTCGAGCTCGAGGCGACGGGGATCGAGCCCGGCCTCGGCCAGGGCCGCCGTCACGGTCGACACGAGGTCGCCGTTGCGGAACTGGACCGGCGAGACGTTGACCGACACGCCGATCTCCCGCCAGGAGGCTGCCGCCCGGCAGGCGGCGCGCAACACCCAGGCGCCGAGCGGGACGATGAGCCCGCTCTTCTCCGCCATGGGGATGAAATCCCCGGGATCGATGCGGCCCCGTTCGGGGTGACGCCAGCGGACGAGCGCCTCGACGCTGCGGATCCCGCGGTCGCGGGGGTCGAAGCGCGGCTGGTATTCGAGGAAGAATTCGTCGGCCGCGATCCCGCGCCGCATGTCGTCGACCAAGCCGCGATAGGCCAGGATCTTGTCGCGCATGGCGGCGGCGTAGAAGCTGGACTGGCCGCGGCCGTTCTGCTTCGAGCGGGAGAGGGCCGCGTCGGCGCAGCGCAGCAGATGGTCGGGCGATGTGGCGTCCGAGGGCGCCACCGCGACGCCGATCGACAGGCCGACGGTGATCTCGATGCCTTCGTGGAGGATGGGCGCCGAGACCGCGTCGATCAGGGCCGGGCACAGGGGTTCGATCTCGTCGTCGGGGAGGTCGGGCGCCACGACGACGAATTCGTCGCTCCCGACCCGCGCGGCGAGCTGGTCGTCCGACAGGCAGCGGCGCAGCCGGTCCGCCACATCGCCCAGCACGCGATCGCCCGCGGCATGGCCGAACGTGTCGTTGACCGGCTTGAACCGGTCGAGGTCCATGTAGAGGACGACGAGGCGCCCGGCGGGCGTAGCCAGGGCCGAGGCCATGAAGGCGGTGAGCCGCGTCCGGTTCGGCAGGGCCGTGGTGGAATCGTGCAGGGTCTGGCGCTTCGCATCCTCGTAGGCTTCGGCGAGCGCGACCTGCGCGGTGACGTCCGAGGCGATCTTGATGACTTTGAAGGGGCGGCCGGCGAGGTCGAGGATGGGGTTGTAGGACGCCTGGATCCAGACCGGTCGCCCGTCGCGGCTGCGGCGCTGGTAGAGGCCCGACAGGAAGACGCCCGCCCGCAGCGTGGCCCAGAACGCCGCATATTCGGGCGAGGCGGCGTATTCGGGATCGACCAGGATGCCGTGATGGCGCCCCAGCAGCGCGTCCCGCCCGTAGCCGTAGCTCGCCAGGATCAGCTCGTTCACGTCCGTGATCGTCCCCGCCATGTCGAAGGTCATGACGCCCTGGGACTTGCGGATGGCCGCGATCTGGCCCTCGAAATCGGCCCGCTGCGCCTTGTCGGCCGTGACGTCGGTGGCGTATTCGACGACCTTGAAGGGCCGCCCGCTCATGTCCAGGATCGGCGTGTAGGTGGCCCGGAGCCAGATGTCCCGGCCATCCCGGCCGCGCCGCTTGTATTCGCCCTGCTGCGGGCGCCCGTCCCGCAGTTGGGCCCAGAAGTCCGCTTGGGCGGCGCCCTGGGCGTCTCCGGGCTGCAGGAACATCCCGTGCGGACGGCCGCGCAGGTCGGCGAGCCGGTATCCCATCACGGCCAGGAAGTTGTCGTTGGCGTCCAGCACGGTGCCGTGCATGTCGAAGGCGACGACGCATTGTGTCTTGTGGATGGCGGCGATCTGGCCCTGGTGCTCGGCCTGGTTGAGCTTCTCGTCGGTGATGACGGTGGCGTATTTCACGACCTTGAGGGGGCGGCCGCCGCCGTCCAGGATGGCATTGTAGGTGGCCTGCAGCCAGACCTCCCGGCCGTCGCGGCCGAAGCGGCGGAACTGGCCCGAATGGTGTCGGCCCTGCCCGAGGTCGCGCCAGAACCGGGCGTAATCGGCGCTGTGGGCGAAGCCGGGCTCGACGAACATGCGGTGGTGCCGTCCCACGATCTCGTCGCGCCCGTAGCCCATCGCGTCGAGGAACAGGGTGTTGGCGTCCTCGACGATGCCGTCGAGCGAAAAATGGACGACGGCCTGGGAGGCATCGATCGCCGCGACCTGTTCCCGGTCGCCGGCCTCCCGGCATCGGGCGTCCCCGGCTGGGCTGCCGATCTCGACGACGTCCCGGAGCGCGCCCGAAGCGTCGAGCCGCGGCCTGAACGTGCCGAGGAGCCGGATCACGGTTCCGGCCCGGCCGATGACCCGATGGTCGAGCGTCAGGGGAACGCCGCGCGCCATCGCGGCCCAGAGCTCGTCCAGCGCGCGCCGGTCGTCGTCCCGCACGAGGGCGTCGAGGCTGATGCCGGAAAGGTCGTCGTGTCCGTAGCCCAGCAGGGCCGCGAAACGGGCATTGGCGCGGATCAGGCGCCGGTCGGCCGAGAAGACGGCGGTCGCGAAGAGCGCGTCGAGCGCGTCCCGCTCGGCCAGCGGGTCCGGTCCCGCGGCGCCGGACCCGACCGGGCGCTCGCCGGCCCGGGCGCCCGAGGAGGGCGAGGGGCATTCCCGCGCCAGCACCTCCGCGAAAGCCGCGATCAGGGCGGAAGGCTCGGCCCGGCCGAGGTCGGAACCCGAGTGCCGCGCGAGATCGTCGAGGCGCTCCCGGCCCGAAGCGGAATGGCCGATCAGGGCGAGGGCGCAATGGGGGAAGTCGCGGCGCCGGACGGGACCGGATGACAGGACGTCGACGTCCCGGTGGCGGGGGTCGCGGCGGATGCGCGCGAAGGTCGCCTCGGCGGCACGCCGGTCGCCCTCGATGACCTGCGCGAACCGGCCGCGATGCAGGGCCAGCACGCTGGTCAGGTCGGTGAGGCTGTTGTGCCGCCGTCCCGACGACAGGAGAGTGGCGAGGCTCGAGGCCCGCTCGTCCTCGGTGCCCTGCATCTGTTGCCTGCTCGTGTAGACGATCCTGTATAGGTCGGCCATCTGCGATCCCGTTTCACCCTCGGATCCGCGTTTCCCGGCGTCGACCGGACCGCACCATTGAGCATTTTCCGTCCATCGAAACGATGAGGCCTCATCGGCGTGAAGTGATCCGAGCCATCGCAGCGATGTGACTCCAGAACTTGCACATTCGCGTTAAGTTATCAGAACAGGCGGCAGATTCGAACGCGGCATGATGTCGATTGTCGCGAAAATCGGACGTTTTCTGTTCCGTGATGCCGGATAGCGCGGCCGGGATCGGTGCGATTTTCGAGCTAAACGCTAATTTTAAAGGGAGTAAGCGGATAGGTTGCTGTCCGGCGGGGTGAGCGGCCGAGGTTTCGCGATCCTCGGCGCCTCCCGGGCGAGCTCGGATCATCCGGTCCCGTGTCGGGAGGCCCACCCGGCCTGCCATCGCCCGCCGCGTCGCCCGCTCCGCGCAGACTTCGCGTGGGCCGGCCCGCGATCCCGCTCCGGTCGTGACGGCGCCCCTGGGGATCCCGCGCGGGTTTCGCCGATCCGCGTCCCGGTCCCGTCGACGGCCGGAGACCGGGTCAGACGCCCCAGAGGGTCCGGGCGGCGGCTTTGGAGGCGACGAGCTTCAACCGGACGAGGCGCGTGAGGACGGCGTCGGGCGCCTTGCCGGTCGCGGCGCAGATCTCGTCCATGCCGCTCGCGACCGCGAAGCTCGCCTGGAGCTTCGCATCGTCGCGCGCCGTCCATTGCGCGGCGGCCGCCTCCGGGTCGGGCGCGAAGGGCGCGACGTCGGCCGGATCGACGGCATGGCGGCGCCGGGCGGCGGCGTCGCCCGCGCCGCGCGCCGGCGCCCTGGCCCGCCCGGCGACCTCGCCCATCGGCACGCTGCCGGACGTCGTCCGCGCCGCCGCCGGGGGGTCCGTCTGGTAGGGGGCACCCAGCGGCAGCAGGATGTCGGCGTCGGGATGGTCGGGCGCCGTTCCCGGCTGGTCGGAGCCGGCGAATTCCGCCACGAAACGCGAGCGCTTGGACACGCTGCCGCCCCGTTCGGCCGAATAGGTGAGGCCGAGGATGCGCTTGGCGCGCGTCACCGCCACGTAGGCGACGCGCCGCTCCTCCTCGATCTCGGCGCCGGCGACCGGCATCACGCCCTCCTCCAGCCCCACCACGAACACCGCCTCCCATTCGAGCCCCTTCGCGGAATGGACCGTGGACAGCACGACGGCGTCCTCCGAGGGGCGCCGCAGGGCGCGGCTCTGTTCGGCGATGCGCTCCATCAGCGGATCGAGCCCGTCGCAATCGGCGGCGAGGCCGGCGAGCGCGTCGCAGAGGTTGGTCCAGTCGCGCTGTTCGCGCTCGGCGGATTTCTTCGGCAAGGCCTCGCCCACCACGCGGCGGGCGTGGCGGCAGGCCTCGGCGAAGCCGCGCGGCCCCGCCAGCCGGACCTTGTCGAGGCGGCGGCGGACGCTCTCGCCGCGCTTGCCCGTGCCCATCTTCTCGATGGCGCGGCTTTCGTCCTCGTCGAGCAGGTAGAACAGGGCGCCGAGGAAGAGTTTCGCCGCCCCGCTCTGCCACAGGTCGCCGGCGCCCCGCACGTCGAAGGGGATGTGGCGCGCCTCGAGCGCGCCCTGGAAGGCGAGGCCCGTCGATCCCGCCCGGTACAGGACCGCGATCTCCCGGCGCGGCACGCCGTCGGCGATGAGCGCCTCGATGGCCCGCACCACCTGGCGCACCTCGACGTCCGGCGTGGAATAGCCGCGGATCGCCACGGCCCCGGCGGCGTCGAGGGCGGGGCCGTAATCCTTGGCGAAACGGTCGCGGTTCTTCGCGATGAGGCGCTTGGCGCCCGCCACGATCTCGGGCGTGGAGCGGTAGTTGCGCTCCAGGAGGTGGAGCACGGCCTCGCGATGGCGGCGCTGGAAATCCAGCGTGTAGCGGATGTCGGCGGCCCGGAAGGTGAAGAGCGTCTGGTCGTCGTCGCCGACCGCCCACAGATGCACGCCGCCCGAGCGGAAATGCTCGATCAGCCGGTGCTGGCCGAGGTTGATGTCCTGGTATTCGTCGACGAGCAGGTGGTCGATCGTCCCCGCCACGGCGCGGCCGTAGCCCGGGTGGTCCGCCATGGCGCGCAGCAGCAGCGGCACCATGTCGGCGAAATCGATGGCGCCGGCCTCGCGCAGCGCCGCCTCGTAGACGGCGAAGAACTCGGCGGCGCGCCGGCCCACCTCGTCGTCGCGGGCCAGCGCCCGGGCATAGGCGCGGGCGTCGAGCAGCTGCTCCTTGGCGCCCGCGATGATGTCGAGGATGTCGCCCTCGTCGTTCCAGTACATGCGGCGCCCCGCGAAGACGGCGCGCTGCTGGTGGGCGCCCCAGACGTCGACGCGCTCCGGCAGGCCCGCGAGGTGGGGTTTGCGCTGCAGGCAGCGCAGCGCCAGGCTGTGGAAGGTGAAGACGCGCAGCTCGGCGGGATTATCGAGGTCGAGGTCGCGCGCGATCCGGCCGCGCATCTCGTCCGCCGCCTTCTTGGTGAAGGTCAGCGCCATGATGCGCTGCGGATCGGTGCCGCTGTCCCGCAAGTGCCGGAAGCGCCCCACCAGCGTCGATGTCTTGCCCGAGCCCGGACCCGCCAGCACCAGCTGGATCGGATGGTCGGCGCTGGCGGCGCGCCGTTGCGAAGGGTCGAGATCGGCCATGGGCCTTCCATGCCACAGCTGCCCCGCGCGGGGAATCGCCGGGGCTCGCGTCCGCGGTGCGGGCATCGCGGCGATGCAGGCATCGCGGCGATGCAGGCATCGCGGCGATGCAGGCATCGCGGCGATGCGGGCAAAAGTCGCTGCGGTGCACTAGTCGCTGCGGTGCACTATATGATGGCGAACCCGAGCCGCCATGACGACCTTCTTCACCGCCGATACCCATATCGCCGACCCCCACATCCTGCGCATGCGCGCCTTCCGCGACATCGGCGAACACGACGAGGCCGTGATCGCCCGCTGGAACGCCAGGATCGGCCCGGAGGACGAGGTGTGGCACGTCGGGGACGTGTTCGGCGGCATCGGCCGGGACCGTTGCGCGGCGCTGTTCGGCCGCCTCAACGGCATCAAGCGCCTTGTGGTCGGCAATCACGATTCCAACCGCGTCCTGGCGCTGCCCTGGGCGGCTGCGCCGGTCGAGCACGCGCGCCTGACGCTGCGCACCTCGGCGGGCGCCGAGGTGCGGCTCTATCTCTCGCATTACCCGATGCGGTCCTGGCCCGGGCTCTGGCGCGGCACGCGCCACCTTCACGGCCACACCCACGCCCTGCTGCCGGGAACGAGCCAGTCCTGCGACGTCGGGGCCGATGCTGGGACTACACGCCCGCGAGCCTCGACGAGATCGTGGCCCGCCAGGACGCGACCCGGACGATTCCCGAGGAACTCGCCGTGTGGACCGCCCGTCGCGCCGGGGAATAGCCGCGCGGGTTCTCGATCCGCGCTCCGGTCCCACCGCCCGGCTCGCGGATCAGTTCAGCCGCCTGCGGCGCCGGGCCGCGGCCTCGTCCACGGCCTCGACCTTCTGGGAATGCCCGAGCAGCGCGGCGGTGCGGAACAGACGCGACCGAGAGCGCTTCGAGCAGGACGAAGACGGGATCGACGAGCGGTGCGGCGGGCGCCACGAAGGGCCGCTCGCCGCTGTCGTTGTCGTCCGTGACGTCCAGCATGATGCCGTAGCCCAGGACGGGGCCGTCCCGTGTCCTCGTCGAGGATGAAGCGGCCGCGGACCATGATCCAGCGCTGGCCGCCGGCGTCGTCGCGCAGGCGCACCTCCGTGACCCGGAGGCCGCTCCATCCCGGCGCGGCCGCCCGGGTGGCGCGCAGCCAGGCGACATCGGCGGGATGGATGGCGCGTTCGTAGACTTCCACCGGCTGGCCCCGGCTCCCGTCCTCGGGCGACAGGCCGAAGGCCAGGCTGATGCCGGGACTCGACCTGAAGACCTGCGCGCCGATAGTCGAACGACCATTCGCCGAGGACGCCGACACCGTCCAGGGCTTCGATCAGGCGCCCATCGCCAGCAAGATCACCCACAGGCGTGCCACCCCTGCCTCACGTTGTTGCCGAGGCTACACAGTGGGGGCGCTGGTTTCAACGATTCCGAAATGCATGGGTGGCACGACCCTGGGGAAAGACTTCACGACCTTCCCGCGCCATGCTGGGCGGAGAGCGAATCCGCATAGGCCTCCCCCGCCTTGACGCCGATGTCGAACAGGCGCCGCGCGTTGGACTCCGACCAGTCCAGCACTTCTGGCAAGAATTGTCGCGGAATGTCGAAGACGATCTTGTCGATCTGCAGGCCGGGTCGCTTGTATTTCAGCTCGAAGATCTTGAGGTTGTCCTCCGCGGTCTTGACCAGCGGGATGACCAGGGACAGGACCCAACTGTCGTAGAGGTCGCGGGGGACCCTGATCAGATTGTCGCTGCCGAGAACGTCGAGGACGACGATGCGCTCGAGCCCCGGATGGCGTTCGACGAGGTCCTTGAAATTGAGGCAATCGACGACCGCCCCCTCGTAATAGCGGCAGTCGCCGAGCGTGAAGGGCCCGTAGATGAAGGGGAAGGCGAGCGCGGCGCGGACGTGGTCCGCCGTGATCACGTCCTTGGTGAAATCGTCGATGATCTGATGGTCGATGTTATAGGCGTTCATGTAGAAGGTCGGGGCGACGCGCTTCAGCCGGTCGAAATCGATGATCGCCTCGAGGAAGGGCGGCGGGGCGCAGAGGCCCAGGCTGCCGGCGCCGAGACCGCTCGGCGTCGCGCTGGCGACCGCCAGGGCCTGCAGGTCGGCGAAGAGCGCGTAGAACGGGTTGGCCTCGTAGAGACCGGGGTCGACGCGCAGGAAGGGGTTGCGGGACAGGGCCGCGCGGAACAGGTCCGCCGGGAGGCCGGGTTTGTTGAAGACCTTGTAGTTGACCGGGAACCATCGGTAGATGGCGTCCGCCACGCTCATCGTCGTGATGGCGCGCAGGGCCTCGGCCGGCGCGGCCCCTTTCGGGGCGAGCCAGAGCAGCCCCGCGAGGGCGCCGGCCCCTGACGTCGAGACGACGTCGAAGGTCACCTCCCGTTCGGCGAAGGCCGCCAAGGCCCCGGCCATGAGGGCCGCGTTGGCGCCCCCCCCGCCGAGCACGATGGCGGTGCGGGCGGCCGGGTCGCTGGCCGCGATGTTGCTGAGGGTCCTTGGCCGCGCGATGGCGGCGGAAGGCGCTCCGGTCCACCGTCACGGGATCGCCCTCCCGCGCCGCATCGAGACGTGCCGTGCCCCTGCCGCCGCGTCCATCCACCCCTCCGAATCACCACCGAAACGGGAATGCGGGGGATCTTAGGCGCGAATTCCTCCCAAGAGCGCGTCCCTCGCGCCGCCGCGCGGGCTGACCGGCGGGTGGTCCGGTCCTTCAGCGGGATCGCGTGGTTCTCCCACGCGATCCCGCCGCGTGTCCCGTCGGACCGAGCCGGGTTTCGCGTGGCGACAGACAAACCCTGCTTGAAAGCCGTTGCGGCTCGCCTTGGTCCGCGGCTCCAGCCCCCAGCTCCGGTTTTGAGGAGCATCGTCACGCCATCAGGCGACCCCACCGCATCGCGATCCGCTTTAAAGGTCGAGGGGGAGGATCTTGCCGGGGTTCATGATGTCCTGAGGGTCGATCGCCTGCTTGACGGCCCGCATCATGGCGAGGGCGGCGGCGGGGTGCTCGTCGCGCAGGTAGCCGGCCTTGCCCTGTCCCACCCCGTGCTCGCCCGTGCAGGTCCCCTCCATGGCGAGGGCGCGGCGCACCAGGCGGTCGAGGAAGGCCTCGACCCGGACCATCTCGTCGGGATCGGCGTCGTCGAAGAGCAGGCCCAGGTGGAAGTTGCCGTCCCCCACGTGCCCCACGATGGGGGCCAGGAGCCCCGACTCGGCGATGTCGGCCTGCGTGGCCGTCACGCATTCGGCGAGGCGCGAGATCGGCACGCAGAGGTCCGTCGAGATGATCTTGGCCCCGGGGCGCAGCGCGAAGCTCGCCCAGTAGACGTCGTGGCGCGCCTGCCAGAGGCGGGAGCGGTCCTCGGGCTTGGTGGCCCATTCGAAGGGCCCGCCGCCGAGGTCCTCGGCGATGGCGCCGAAGGCTTCCGTCTGCTCGGCGACGCTCGCCGGCGTGCCGGTGAATTCGACGAAGAGCATCGGCACTTCGGGCAGGCCGAGGCGGGAATGGAGGTTGCAGGCCCTGACCTGCAGGGCGTCGAGCAGTTCGATCCGCGCCACCGGGATGCCGGACTGGATCGTGGCGATCGTGGCGTCGCAGGCGGCCGCGACCGTGGGGAAGGGGCAGATGCCGGCCGAGGTCGCCTCCGGAATGCCGCTCAGTTTCAACGTGATGGCTGTGATGACGCCGAGCGTCCCCTCCGAGCCCACCATCAGCCGCGTCAGGTCGTAGCCCGCCGACGACTTGCGGGCGCGGCGCGACGTCTGCATCACCTCGCCCTGGGGCGTCACGACTTCGAGCGCCAGGACGTTGTCCTTCATGGTGCCGTAGCGCACCGCGTTGGTGCCGGAAGCGCGCGTCGAGGCCATGCCGCCGAGCGAAGCGTCGGCGCCGGGATCGATCGGAAAGAACACGCCCTGGTCGCGCAGATGTTCGTTCAGCGCCTTGCGGGTGACGCCGGGCTCGATCACGCAATCGAGGTCCTCGGCATGGACGGCCAGCACGCGGTTCATCTGCGCCGTGTCGATCGAGATGCCGCCGAAGGGCGCGTTGACGTGGCCTTCGAGCGACGTCCCGGTGCCGTAGGGGATCACGGGCACGCGATGGGCCGCGCAGAGCTTCACCACCTCGGCGACTTCGGCGGTGGTGCGGGGGAAGACGACGCCGTCCGGCGCCTCGGCCCGCACCTGCGTGCGGGTGTGGGCGTGCTGGTCGAGCACGGTGCGGTTGCGGGAGAAGCGGTCGCCGAACCGGCTCCGCCAAGGCCGACAGCACCGCGCCGAGGGCCGCGGCCGGGGGGCGCCGGGGCCGCGACATGGGCCTCGCGCGCGGCGTCGTGGATCAGCATGGCGGCTCCTTCCTGCTCGGCTTCGCAGGCCGCGCCGGCGACCTCGAGCCACGTCGGTCTCGCGACGGGTCGCCCGTCAGGGGTCCAGCCGCAGCCGCACCAGGTTGAACAGGCCGAAGGGCCGGATGCGGCGCCGCTCCACGAGCCGGACGCCCGGCGTCGCGGCGATCCAGTCGCCCAGCACCGCGAAGGGGAACTGGGGATGCCAGCCGAGCGAGGCCGACCGGCGGCCGAGCCAGCCCTCGACGGCCGCCACGGGTCCGCCCTCGGCCCCGAAATGGTTCACCAGCACGATCTCGCCGCCCGGCCGCACCACCCGGCGCACCTCGTCCATCATGCGATGGGGCGCGGGCACCACGGTGAGCACGTAGGGCAGGACGGCGGCCGCGAAGGCCCCGTCCGGGAAGGCGAGGCGCGTCGCGTCCATGACGAGCAGCCCGTCGACGTTGGCGAGGCCCTCGCGCGCCACCCGCCGCTGGGCGCCCCGCAGCATGGGCTCGGACAGGTCGATGCCCACGATGCGGCTGCGCGTCTCGAACATGGGGAGTTCGAGCCCGGTGCCGACCCCGATGTCGACGATGCGGCCGCCCGGGCCCGCGGCCGCGCTGGCCGCCGCCGCCGCGGCGTTGCGGCCCGCCCGCATCACGGCCGCGAAGGCGAGGTCGTAGACCGGGGCCCAGCGGCCGTAGGCCTCGACGACCTGCCCGGCCTCGGTGATGGCGGCCTTGCCGGGCACGGCGGCGCGCTGGGCGAGGCCGGCGCCGGACGACGTCCGCGCCCGATGGCGCCCGATCGCCGCTCACGCGGACGGCCTGCGCGGCTTCGGCCGCCTCGGCCGCGTCGGCCGCCGAGATCGCGGCGCGGATGACGCCGCCGCCCAGCACGCGGGCCCCGTCGGCCACCGAATCGTAGAGGACGCAGGCCTGGCCGGGCGAGACGCCGGCCTCGGGCGCGGTGAGGTCCACCCGGGGCTCCGCCGCGAACCGCGCAGCACGGCCGGCACCGGCGGCCGCGTCGAGCGCAGCCGCACCGCCACGCGCCGTCCGGCGGCGAAATCGCCGTCGCCGAGCCAGTTGACGTCGCGCAGGCTCACCGCGCCCGTCCCGAGCGCCGCGCGCGGACCCACCACGACGCGGGCCCGGGCGGCGTCGATCCTGACGACGAAGAGCGGCTCACCCTTGCCGGCGGTGGATTCGGCGAGGCCGAGGCCGCGGCGCTGGCCGACCGTGAAGTTCATGATGCCGGCGTGCCGGCCGAGGACGCGGCCCGACAGGTCGACGATGTCGCCGCCCCGCCCCGCCTCGGGCCGCAGCCGCGCGATGAGGTCGCTGTAGCGCCCGGTGGGCACGAAGCAGATGTCCTGGCTGTCCGACTTCTCGGCCACCGCGAGGCCGAAGTCGCGGGCCAGCGCCCGGGTCTCGGCCTTGGTGAGGCCGCCGAGCGGGAAGCGCAGCACGTCGAGCTGCGCCGGGGTGGTGGCGTAGAGGAAATAGCTCTGGTCCCGCTCGCGCTCGCGCGCGCGGTGGAGCGCCCGCCCCCCGCCCTCGGCCGGCCGCGACACCACGTAATGGCCGGTCGCCATGGCGTCGGCCCCGAGGTCGAGGGCCGTGTCGAGCAGGTCGGCGAATTTGACGTGCTGGTTGCAGCTCACGCAGGGGATGGGCGTCTCGCCCGCGAGATAGCTGTCGGCGAAGGGCGCGATCACCTTCTCGCGGAACCGGCTCTCGTAATCGAGCACGTAATGCGGGATGCCGAGGCCGGCCGCGACGGCGCGGGCATCGTGGATGTCCCGCCCCGCGCAGCAGCTGCCCTTGCGGGCCGCCGTCGCGGCGCCATGGTCGTAGAGCTGCAGCGTGATCCCGACGACGTCGTAGCCGTCCCGCTTCAACAGCGCCGCGACGACCGACGAATCCACCCCGCCCGACATAGCCACCACGACGCGCGTCTCCGCGGGCGGCTTGGCGATGTCGAGCGAGTTGAGGGAGGAAATGTGATCCATCGGCAACAGGGGGCGCGAAACCCTCGACGGGCGAGGGCCTCATCTAGCGCCTCCGGGCCGCTTTATCCAGCCCCGCCCATCCTGAACGGGAGCCGTCCGGATTCCGGCAAAACGCGGGCACGCCCGAGGGGAAGATGCCGCCGCTCCCGGCGTCCTGAGCGGTTTGGCACAGGGCGGAAACTGTATGATTCACAGTCTCGAAACCAAAAACCTATTGAAATGCAGGGAGTTGAAGTGACCAAACCTTAAGCTGCCCCGCCTAGCTTCGGATCGTTCGCAAGAGTCGAGTTCGCGAGTGACACAATGGTAGACATGCATCGCCCGCGGGCGAAATACGTGATCGGGCCGGACGGCAGTCCCCTCACGATCGCCGACCTGCCGCCGCCCTCGACCAAGCGTTGGGTCATCCGACGCAAGGCGGAGGTCGTGGCGGCGGTGCGCGGCGGTCTTCTGTCGCTCGAGGAAGCCTGTTCGCGCTACACGCTGACCGTCGACGAGTTCCTGAGCTGGCAGTCCTCGATCGACCAGCACGGCCTCGCCGGGCTGCGCACCACCCGGATCCAGCACTACCGGCAGTGAGCCCGGCCCCAAGGGGAGGGGCGCCGGTCCTCGAGGGCAGCGGACGCCTGCGAACCGTGCCGGCCCCGGGAGGCCCAATGCCGAAAAGCCGCCCGGGAGGGCGGCTTTTATGTTTGGGGCCGGGTCCGGCCGCGCGGGCCGGGTCAGGCCTGGCGCTGGACCAGCTGCACGCGGGAGGGCGACATGGCGGCGGACAGGCTGTCGGCCACCGGCGCCTCGGGCGCGGCCTGGGCGGTGCCGAGCTCGCTCCACTCCTTGCGGGTGGCGGCGACTTCGGATTCCTTCTTCTTGACGACCTGCGACCGCAGGGCGTTCCAGTGCTGCTCGACCATGGCGGAGATGGCCTGGCTGAGGACCGCGTAGCCGGGATGGTCGCTGCTCGCGGTCCATTCCACCGTGACGGTGCCGGGATCGGTCACGTCGGCGGGGAAGAGCTTCAGGGCTTCGAGTTCGTCCAGGCTGTCGGCCAGGGCGCGCAGGAGCGAGGCTTCACTCATCGGGACACTCCGTGTCGACGGGACGCCGCGCGCGGCCGGTCCCACATGTGTAATCCGGCGCGGCCTCATGCCGCCCGGCGGTTCCTCCCCGGCCGGGGCGCCGTTCCGGCGTTCCCGAGGGGCCACGGTGAGTGAGTCTGACGGGCGGTGGTTGACGAAACGTTACCGCGACCGGGAGAACTGGATCCTGCGATTCGCACCCGCGCCGCCGCGGGTCGGACGAGACACGAAGGCCGACCGGGCCCTGCGGGCCGGCCCGCAGGATGAGGGGCGTGAGCAGACAGGTCGGGATTTTCTGCTGCCTGGATCAGGGATTGCTGTTCAGGCGGCCTGCGACTTCAGGAAGTTGCGGGTGTCGAAGGACGTGACGATCTTGTCGTAGAAGCATTCGAGCCAGTCGCGCGCCTCCTTGGCGTTGCGCTCGGCCTCCCTGGCCCGGAACTCGGCCGCCTCGGCGCGGTGTCGGAACTCCTCGAGCTTGCCCTCGCTGCCGGCGGCCCGCACCTCCCATTCGCGCGCCTGGGCGTGGGCGATGGCGATGTCCTTCTCGGCCCGCTCGGCGACGCTCTTGGTGTAATCCTCGACCTGCTGGTAGCGGGACTGCATCAGGTCCATGGCCTTGGCGGCGCGGTTCAGCATGTCGAGCGCGGCGTCGAGGTCGGGCTGGGTGACCCGGCGGGGCTCGGCGCCACCGGCCCGCACCCGCTCCGGCGCGGTGCCCTGCCGTTCGGCGGCCGGCTGGGCGGCGGTCAGGCGGAAGATGTTGTCGAGATCCTGACCGACGCTGCGGTCGCCCCGGGTGGCGTGGTCCGCGTCCGGGCTGCGGAGGAAGGGGTTGTTGGGCGACATGGGGCCTCTCGGGGTAGGTCCGAACGGACCGTTAACCTGATGCGACTGTCGCGCGAGATGGTTAATGTGCGTTTAACGCCCCTCCGGGGGGTCGCGGCGACCCAGAGGGTCGCGGCGACCCAGGAGGAGGCGCCACACGGCCGCGATCACCAGCCAGGTGAAGAGCGCGGCCAGGAGCGTGTCGGACAGGAAATGCCCGCCGAAGGCCATGCGCAGGAGCCCCGTCGCGGCCGCATAGGCCAGGGCCGCCAGGAGGGGCCGCGGCGCGCCAGGCCGGCGGTGCCATGAGCGCCGGCGCGATGCTCCAGAAGGAGGAGGCGCCCTCGCCCGACACGAAGGAACAATTGCGCGCGCAGGTGCCGCCCGGCCAGCCGACCGGCCGGAACGGCTGCTCGCCGCCGAAGGCCGTGACCTGGACGGGGCGCGGGCGGTGCCAATGGTCCTTGAGCGCCACGTTGACCAGGAGGCCGGGACCGAGCGCGAGGCTCAACGCCAGCGTGGCGAGGGCCCGGCCGGTCGGCGCCGGCCCGCGGAAGCCCAGGCGCCCGAGCAGGTGGAGTGCGGTCGCCCCGCCGAGGAGCAGGAACGGGATGGTGTAGAACAGGCGCCGCAGACCGTTCCCCACCGCGCCCGGCCCGGCGAAGCGCCCGTCGCCGTCGTAGAAGACCGCGGCCGCCCGGAGGTCGAGGCCGGGCGCGAGCGCGAAGGCCACGGCCACCAGCAGCGTCAGGCCGAGCGCCAGCGCCACCCCGCCCCGCGATACCATGAAGGGGGGCTTTGCCGTCCCATCCGCGATCCCCATCTCGACCCCGTTTGCGTCCCGGTCCCCGTGCCGTTAGGGCTCCCACGGAAAGGCGTGCTTTTCCAGGGTGTCCCGAGGCCGGTCCTCGCGGGACCTATAGCGCAGGGGGCATCGGCGCATGAACCTGTCCGGCGACGAGATCGAGCGCTACGCCCGCCACATCGTGCTGCGCGAGATCGGCGGCCCGGGCCAGCTGCGCCTGAAGGGCGCGCGGGTGCTGGTGGTGGGGGCAGGGGGGCTCGGCAGCCCCGTCCTGCACTATCTCGCGGCTGCGGGGGTCGGCACGCTGGGCATGATCGACCACGACACGGTGTCGCTGTCCAACCTGCATCGGCAGGTCCTGTTCGGCACGGAGGACATCGGCCGCGCCAAGGTGGAGGCCGCCGCCGAGGCGCTGCGGCGGTTGAACCCCCACGTGGCGGTCGAGGCGCACCGGGAGCGGATCACGGGCGAGAACGCCGAAGGGCTCGCGGCCGCCTACGACGTCGTGGTGGACGGATCCGACAATTGGGGGACGCGCTACGCCGTCTCCGACGCCTGCTTCCATGCCCGCCGCCCGCTGGTGACGGGCTCGGTCGGGACCTTCGACGGCGCCGTCACGGTGCTGGCGCCCCACGAGGCGGGCCCGGAGGGGCGGCCCAACCCGACCTATCGTTGCCTCTTCCCGAGCCCGCCCCCGGACGGTTCGGTGCCGACCTGCGCGGAGGCGGGGGTGATGGGGGCGCTGACGGGGCTCGTCGGCTCCCTCATGGCGCTGGAGGCCATCCGGCGGATCGTGCCCTTCGGCGAGGGGCTGGTCGGCCGGCTGCTGCTGGTCGACGCCCGGTCGATGCGCTTCGAGACCCTGCGCTACGCCTGGGATCCCGACAACCCGCTGAACGGGACCCCGGGGGGCGGCTGAGGGCTCAGAACTCCTCCCACGCCTGGGCGGCCTGGGTCTCGGGCCTGGGCGCGGCGCCGCCGCGGCCCACGGTCCTGAGGGCCGGGACGGCGCGGGCCGGTGGGGCGGCGGGCTGGCGCGCCGGCCCGGGGGCGGCCGCGAGCTTGAAGCCGCCGATGAGGCGCATCAGCTCGTCGGCCTCGGACGCCAGGGCGCGGCTCGCGGCGGTCGATTCCTCCACCATGGCGGCGTTCTGCTGCGTCACCTGGTCCATCTGGTTGATGGCCGTGTTGACCTGGTCGAGGCCCGAGGCCTGTTCCTGCGCCGAGGCCGAGATCTCCGCGACCGCGAGCGCGATCTCCGAAACCTCCGACACGATCCGGTCGAGCGCCGCACCGGTGCGCCCCACGAGGTCGACGCCCCGCTCCACCTCGCCCCGCGAGGCCGCGATCAGCCCCTTGATCTCCTTGGCGGCCTCGGCCGAGCGCTGGGCCAGGGCCCGCACCTCGGACGCCACCACCGCGAAGCCCCGGCCCGCCTCGCCGGCCCGCGCGGCCTCGACGCCGGCGTTGAGCGCCAGCAGGTTCGTCTGGAAGGCGATCTCGTCGATGACGCCGATGATCTGCGTGATCTGCGCCGAGGAGCGCTCGATGCCGTTCATGGCCTCCACGGCCTGGCGCACGACGCGGCCCGAATCCTCGGCCCCCGCCTTGGCCTTGAGCACCGCGGCCTTGGCGTGGCCGGCGCCCTCGGCGGTCTTGCGCACGGTCGCGGTGATCTCGTCGAGGGCGGCGGCGGTCTCCTCCAGGGACGCCGCCTGCTGCTCGGTGCGGCGGCTGAGGTCGTCGGCCGCCGTCGAGATCTCGCCCGTGCCCGACCGGATGGCGCCGCCGTTCTCGGCCACCACCGCCAGGGTCTGCTGGAGCTTGGCGAGGGCGCCGTTGAAATCCGCCCGCAGCTTCTCGTATTCGGGCGAGAAGGCCCGGTCGAGCCGCGAGACGAGGTCGCCCTTGGCCAGCCGGTCGAGCCCGTCCGCGATCGCCCCCACCACCTCGGCCTGCTGGCGGGCCGCCTCGGCGCGCTCGGCCTCGGCCCCGGCCCGCTCCGCCTCGGCGGCCGCCCGCGCCGCGACGGCCTCGCCCTCCAGCGCCAGAGCCCGCAGCGCATTGTCCTTGAAGCGCTGCAGGGCCGAGGCCAT
Organism: Melastoma dodecandrum; assembly: GCA_029817715.1. NCBI lineage: Eukaryota > Viridiplantae > Streptophyta > Magnoliopsida > Myrtales > Melastomataceae > Melastoma > Melastoma dodecandrum. Next base: position 191,651 of record JARUPY010000156.1, read on the forward strand.
GCGGCCGACCTCGTCGCGGCGGCCGAGCGCCGGGATCGCCACGGCATTGTCGCCCTCGGCCAACCGGCCCATGGCGCCCGTCATGACGCGGACCGGGAGCGCGATGGTGCGGCTGAGCCGCCATCCCATCAGGCCGGCGAGGCCGGCCGCCATGACGCCGCCGACGACCAGCGTGACGGTCACGATCCGCAGCGCGGTGCTCGACGCCTCCTGCTCCTCCGCGGCCCACTTGCGCATGGTCGAGAGGACGACGGCCGCCTTGGCGGTCACGTCCTTCTCGCGCAGCCGCGCCACGGCGCCGCCCACGAGCTTCGTGGCCTTGGCGACGGTCGCGGGATCGCCCGCGAAGCTCACTTCCGGATCGGCCACCTCGGTGCGCCAGCTCTTGTAGGCGGTCTGCAGCGCGTCGATGAGCGGGACGACCTGGTCGTGGCGGGCCGCGAGGCCCCGCGCGAGGTCGATCTGCTGGTCGAAACGGCCCTGGCGCTCCCTCGCGCGATCGAGCACGGCGGCGTCCTGGGTGATGACGTAGGTGCGGATCAGGTTCATCTGATCGAGCATCTCGATCTGGGCCTGGTTGACCGCGTCGACGACGTCATGGCTCGTCGCCGCGGACCCCTGGGCCTCGGTGAGGCGCAGCGTCGAGGCGAAGATGACCCCGCACATGACCAGCACGGCCGCGACGACGGTCGTGAAGGACAGGGCGAGCCTGTGCGAGATCGTGATGGTCGGAAGCCTCATGGTCGACGCTGCTTTCCCGGGTGAAGGCCTGGACGGGTGCCGGAAACCTCCGCCCGCTGCGGACGGTCCCTGGACTGAGAGGGCGACGGGGCGGAACCGGTCGTCGCGGGTGCATCGTGATCCGAGGAGTCTTACCGAAGCCCCTCGACTTCGAAGCGAGGCGAGAAAGGGCTCAGAACTCCTCCCATTCGGCGGCCTCGGGGGTAGGCTTGGGCGCGGCGCCGCCGCGGCCCACGGTCCTGAGGGCCGTGACGGCACGGGCCGGGGGGCGGCGGGCTTGCGGTGGCCCGCGCCGGAGGCGGCCGCCAGCCTGAAGCCGCCGATCAGCCGCATCAGCTCGTCGGCCTCGGAGGCCAGCGCCCGGCTCGCCGCGGTCGATTCCTCCACCATGGCGGCGTTCTGCTGCGTCACCTGGTCCATCTGGTTGATGGCCGTGTTCACCTGGTCGAGCCCCGAAGCCTGCTCCTGCGCCGAGGCCGCGATCTCGGCGACCGCGAGCGCGATCTCCGACAACCTCCGCCACGATCCGGTCGAGCGCCGCACCGGTGCGCCCCACGAGGTCGACGCCCCGCTCCACCTCGCCCCGCGAGGCCGAGATCAGCGTCTTGATCTCCTTGGCGGCCGTCGCCGAGCGCTGCGCGAGCGAGCGCACCTCGCTGGCCACCACCGCGAAGCCGCGCCCCTGCTCGCCGGCGCGCGCGGCTTCCACCGCGGCGTTCAGCGCCAGGATGTTGGTCTGGAAGGCGATGCCGTCGATCACGCCGATGATCTGACCGATCTCGCGCGAGGAGCGCTCGATGCCGTCCATGGCCTCCACGGCCTGGCCGACGACGCGGCCCGACTGCTCGGCCCCGGCCCGCGCGGCCGCCACCACCCGGCTGGCATGGCCCGCGCCTTCGGCGGATTTGCGCACGGTGGCGGTGATCTCGTCGAGGGCGGCGGCGGTCTCCTCCAGGGACGCCGCCTGCTGCTCGGTGCGGCGGCTGAGGTCGTCGGCCGCCGTCGAGATCTCGCCCGTGCCCGACCGGATGGCGCCGCCGTTCTCGGCCACCACCGCCAGGGTCTGCTGGAGCCTGGCGAGGGCGCCGTTGAAATCCGCCCGCAGCTTCTCGTATTCGGGCGAGAAGCGGCGGTCGAGGCGGGACACGAGGTCGCCCTGGGCGAGGCGGTCGAGCCCGCCCGCCAGCGCCCCCACCACCTCGGCCTGCTGGCGGGCCGCCTCGGCGCGCTCGGCCTCGGCCCCGGCCCGCTCCGCCTCGGCGGCCGCCCGCGCCGCGACGGCCTCGCCCTCCAGCGCCAGCGCCCGCAGCGCATTGTCCTTGAACACCTGCACGGTGGCGGCCATCTGGCCCACCTCGTCGCGCCGCCCGAGCCCCGGGACCGCCAGCGCCAGCTCGCCCCGCGCCAGCCGCGCCATCGCGTCCCGCAGGGCGTCGAGCGGCCCCGTGACGGTGCGCCCGGCCAGGAGCATGGTGGCGGCACCGATCAGCACGGCGGCGCCGATCATGATGGCGAGGGTCGTGCGGCCGGTCGCGGCCGTCTGCTGGGCCAGGTCCGCGGCGTGCTGGCGGACGCGTTCGGCGAGGGTCGCGAAGGTCGAGGCGTTCTTGGTGTTGAGCGACGCGATCATGGAATCCGTCTCGGCCATGACGATCGTGGCATCCGTCAGATCGTCCTTCAGCACGAGGTCCATGGCGCGGTCGGTGTTGTTCCGGATGGCGACGTAGTCGGCGTCCTTGCGGCCCCATTCCGCGTCGAGGTCGGGGAGGCTCTTGCGCGCCAGCGCCAGCGCCATGGCGGCCCGGCCCTTGGCGTCCTCGTATTCGGCCTTCGCCCTGGCCTGGATCTTCGCGTAATCGTCGCCGGCCGCCTCCGTGACGGTGTTCTTGGCCTCCATCAGCTTGTAGACGACGTAGCCGTGGCTGCCCACGAACTGGCTGAAGCGCGCCGTCTGCAGGGCCGCGACCTCCTCATGCGCCAGCAGAGCGCCGTAGCCGCCGTCGATGGCGGTCATCGTTGCATCGGCGTAGAAGGCTCCGCCCACGGCGACGCCCGCCATCAGCAGGACGGCCGCGAGAATCTTGGTCTTGATACTGATATGATTGAGGAGGGCCATCGCCGACATGCTCGCCTGTTGGGGCCTGCCCGTCCCGTCCCCTTCGGCAGGGACGGCGAGATCGGCCCGCTCTGCGGCAATATGACTGCGAATGGTTGCTTTTTATTCAATGTGGCGTCGTGCGCCGTATTATCGCCTCAAGTGTCCACCGCCCCGAGCGTGCGGGCGAACAGGGCCAGCATCCAGCCGAAGGCCTGCAAGGCCAGGGCCGGATCGTAGCGAGGGCCCTCGTCGCGCAGGAAGGCATGCGCGGCATTGACCTCGTGCCACGCGTAAGGCGCGCCGACGGCCTCGAGCCGCGCCCGGATCGCCTCGCGCCCCGCGAAAGGGACGTGCGGATCCTGGCGGCCGAAGACGAAGAGCGTCTCGGCCCTGAGCTCCGCCATCCGGGCGAGGCTGTCGTCCGCGCGTCCGGCGCCGAGCGACCCCGAATGGATGTCGGTCGGGTAGAAGCAGGCCGCGGCGGAGACGCGCGGGTCGAGGGCCGCCCGGTAGGCGAGATGCCCGCCGAGGCACACGCCGAGCGTGGCGAGCCGCCCCGTGCAGGCGGGATGGGCCGCGAGGGCGCCGAGCCCCGCCGCGGCGTCGGCGTCGAAATCCGCCACCGGCTTCGAGAATTTCAGCGCGTTGCCGCGGTCGGTCCCGTCCTGGTCGTAGGCCAGCGCCGTGCCGGGCGCCTCGTGCTCGTGGTAGACCTCGGGCATCGCCACGAGGTAGCCCTGGCCCGCCAGGAGCGCGGCGAGGCGGCGGATCGGCCCCGTGACCTGGTAGATCTCCGAGAAGAACAGCACGCCCGGGAAGCGGCCCGGCACCGCCGGCCTGACGAGATGCATCCGCATCGGGCCCGTGGGGGTCGGGACGTCCAGCGTCTCGTCGGACCGGACGATCACCGGCGCGGCTCCGCCCGGCTCACGCGGCGGCCCTCTGATAGTCCTTGATGTCCGAGAAGGTGATCTGCGGCCAGCGCTCCTGCTCGTAGCGCAGCGTGAAGGCCGAGGAGGCGAGGAACACCGGCGCGCCGTCGAGGTCCACCGCCGTCGAGGACGGATAGGCGTCGAGGAACTTCCTGAGCTCCAGCGGCTCGCCCGTGACCCAGCGGGCGATCTCGAAGCGGCTCGACTCGAAGGTGACGGGCAGGCCGTATTCCACCTGCAGCCGCTCCACCAGCACGTCGAGCTGCAGCGCCCCCACCACACCCACGATGGCGCCGCCGCCGTCGTAGGGCACGAAGGTCTGCACCACGCCCTCCTCGGCCATCTGCTGGAGCGCCTCCTTCAGCTTCTTGGCCTTCATCGCGTCGTTCAGCTTCACGCGGCGCAGGATCTCGGGCGCGAAGGACGGGACGCCGCGGAAGACGAGGTCCTCGCCTTCGGTCAGCGTGTCGCCGATCCTGAGCGTGCCGTGATTGGGGATGCCCACGACGTCGCCCGCGAAGGCCTGGTCGGCCAGGGCGCGCTCCTGGGCGAAGAAGAACTGCGGCGCGTTCAGCGCCATGGGCTTGCCGGTGCGCACCAGCTTGGCCTTCATGCCGCGCGTCAGCCGCCCCGACGTCACGCGCAGGAAGGCGATGCGGTCGCGGTGGTTGGGGTCCATGTTCGCCTGGATCTTGAAGACGAAGCCCGTCATCTTGGCCTCGCGGGCGTCCACGTAGCGGCTCTCGGCCTGCAGGCCGCGCGGCGCGGGGGCGAAATCCGCCAGGGCGTTGATGAGGTCGGCGACCCCGAAGGTGCGCAGGGCCGAGCCGAAGAAGACCGGCGTCAGGTGCCCTTCGAGGAAGGCCGTGCGGTCGAAGGGGCGGCAGGCCTCGCGGGCGAGTTCGATCTCGTCGATCGCGGCATCGGCCTCGTGTTCGGGCAGCAGGGCCCGGATCGCGGGATCGCGCGGGCCCTCGACGGGCAGCATCGGCGCCTCGACGTCGCTGTCGAGCTTGCGGATCATCGACCCGGCGAGGTCGAAGGTGCCGGCGAAGGCGCGGCCGCGCCCGATCGGCCAGGTGACGGGGGCGGTGTCGAGCGCCAGCGTCTTCTCGATTTCGTCGAGCAGGTCGAAGGGGTCGCGCGTTTCGCGGTCCATCTTGTTGACGAAGGTCACGATGGGGATGTCGCGCAGGCGGCACACCTCGAACAGCTTGCGGGTGCGGCTCTCGATGCCGCGCGCCGCGTCGATCACCATCACGGCGGAATCGACGGCCGACAGCGTGCGATACGTGTCCTCGGAGAAGTCTTCGTGACCCGGCGTGTCCAGCAGGTTGAACACGCAGCCGCCATATTCGAAGGTCATGACCGAGGTGACGACCGAAATACCGCGGTCACGCTCGATCCCCATCCAGTCGGAGCGCGTCTGGCGCCGGTTGGCCTTGGCGCGCACCTCGCCGGCGAGCTGGATCGCGCCGCCGAACAGCAGGAGCTTCTCGGTCAGCGTGGTCTTGCCGGCATCCGGATGCGAGATGATGGCGAAGGTGCGCCGGCGCGTGACCGGGTCCTCGGGGCGGGGCTCTGTGGACATGGGTCCGGAATAACCCAGTTCCGGCCGGGAGCGCAAAGGGAACCCGACGGGACGCCCCCCGGCATCTCAGCCATGCCGGAGGCCGCCGCTCATTGATTTATCGGGCGGAACGTCGGATCTACCCCTCAAGGCGCGTCGCCCGCGGCGCGGGTCGTCCGAAACCTGAAGGGCCGGTGGAACTCCTCATGCGTTATGATCTCGTCGTGATCGGTACGGGCCCCGGCGGCTACGTCTGCGCCATCCGGGCGGCCCAGCTCGGCCTCAGGACCGCCGTCGTGGAGAAGCGCGCCACCCACGGCGGCACCTGCCTCAACGTCGGCTGCATCCCGTCGAAGGCGCTGCTGCACGCCTCCGAGATGTTCGCCGCCGCCGCCCACGACCTGCCGGCGCTCGGCGTGAAGGTCGGCAAGCCCGAGCTCGACTGGGCCGCGATGGGCAAGCACCGCGACGACACGGTGGCGGCCAACGTCAACGGCGTCGCCTACCTGTTCAAGAAGAACAAGGTCGATACGTTCCACGGCCTCGGCACCATCAAGGGGCCGGGCCTCGTCGAGGTCGCCAAGGAGGACGGGGGCGTCGAGACGGTCGAGGCCGCCAACATCGTCATCGCCACCGGCTCCGAGGTCGCGACCCTGCCGGGCATGGAGGTCGACGAGAAGACGATCGTCTCCTCCACGGGCGCCCTGGTGCTGCCGGAGGTACCGAAGCGCCTGATCGTCATCGGCGCCGGCGTGATCGGGCTCGAGCTCGGCTCCGTCTACCGGCGCCTCGGCGCCGAGGTCGAGGTGGTGGAATATCTCGACCGCATCCTGCCCGGCCTCGACGGCGAGGTGGCCAAGACCTTCCAGCGCATGCTGGCCAAGCAGGGCTTCGCCTTCCACCTCGGCCAGAAAGTGTCGAAGGTGGAGCCCGCCGCGGGCGGCGCCACCGTGACCTTCGCGCCCGTCAAGGGCGGCGAGGAGCGCCGGCTCGAGGCCGACGTCGTGCTGGTGGCCACGGGCCGCAAGCCCAACACAGAAGGGCTCGGGCTCGAGGCCGCCGGCGTCGCGACCGAGCGCGGCCGCGTCGTCATTGACGACCATTTCCGCACCAACGTGCCCGGCGTCTACGCCATCGGCGACGTGGTGCGCGGCCTCATGCTGGCCCACAAGGCCGAGGACGAGGGCGTCGCGGTGGCCGAGATCCTGGCCGGCCAGGCGGGCCACGTGAGCTACGGCGTGATCCCGGCGGTGGTCTATACGATGCCGGAGATCGCCTCCGTGGGGGCCACCGAGGAGGAGCTGAAGACCGCCGGCATCCCCTATACGGCCGGCAAGTTCCCCTACGCCGCCAACGGCCGCGCCCGGGCCATGCGGCACACGGAGGGCTTCGTGAAGGTGCTGGCCCATGCCGAGACGGACCGCGTGCTCGGCGTCCACATCATCGCCGCCGGGGCGGGCGAGCTGATCCAGGAATGTTCGGTGCTGATGGAGTTCGGCGGCTCGGCGGAGGATCTGGCGCGCACCACGCACGCCCACCCCACCATGTCGGAGGCGGTGAAGGAAGCCGCCCTCGCGGTCGACGGGCGCGCCATCCACGTCTGACCCGGCCGCCCGGCCGGTCCCCGCATCAGCCCCGGGCCGTGTTCGCCGACGCGATGGCGGCCCGGCCGGCCTCGGTCAGCTCGTAGCGGGCCGCGGCCCGCGACGCCGGGGGCCGCGTTCGTCGCGCAGGACCCGCAGCCAGCCGTGCTTGGTGCACCGACCCACCGGGCCCGCCGCCAGAGGGCGGGGCCCGGTGAGCAGCATGCGCATCAGGTCGAGCTCGCCGCCGCGCGGCTGCGTCCGGCGCGGCCGGGGCGAGCGGGCGGTGCCGTCGTGGATCACGACGCGGCCGTGGACCGCGCCGCCCGGAGGGCGCCGCCGCTCGCCGGATCCAGGGTCGCGGCCTGGCAGGAGCGGGGCCGGAGATCGCCGTTGGCGCATTGGCGCACCTGCCAGCTGTCCGGGCCGACCCCCGTCAGGACCAGGAGCGCGTAGCAGCCGAAGAGCAGCAGCGCGGCCGGCAGCACGATCATCGGCGACAGGGCCGACCGAAGCTTCTCGAGGCCGCGATGGCAGGCGAAGCGGCGGGCGACGCGGGACGCGTAGAGCGCATTCGGCGAATCGACGTCGAGGTCGGTGAGGTGAAGCGAGGTCATCGCCGGCTCCTGTGTCAGCGATGTGAGAATGAACGTTCACTCTCGGCTTGTCAATGAACGTTCATTCAGCGCCCCCGCCGCCGAAGCCCCGCAGGAAGGCGTCGAGGCAGTCCGCGATGGCGTCGATGGCGTAACCGCCTTCCTGGACCACCAGGGTCGGCAGGCCGAGGGCGGCGAGCCGCGCGCCGATCCGGGCGAAATCCGCGGCGTCGAGTGTCAGCACCCCGATCGGGTCGTCCCGGTGGGCGTCGTAGCCGAGGGCCACGACCAGCGCCTCGGCCCCGAAAGCCGCGACCCTGTCGGCCGCTGCGTCGAGGGCCGCCAGCATGGCGTCGCCGCCCGCGCCGTGGGCCAGGGGCAGGTTGAGGTTGAAGCCTTGGCCCTCGCCCGTCCCGGTCTCGGCGGCATAGCCGGTGAAGAACGGGTAGTAGTCGGCCGGATCGGCGTGCAGCGACACCGTCAGCACGTCCGCGCGGTGGTAGAAGATCTGCTGCGTCCCGTCGCCGTGATGGGCGTCGACGTCCACGACCGCGACCCTGCCGAAGCGGCCCCGCAGGCGCTCGGCCGCGACGGCCGTGTTGTTGAGGTAGCAGAAGCCCGTGGCGCGGTCGGCGCGGGCGTGGTGGCCGGAGGGCCGGCAGAGCGCGTAGACGGCGGGCTCGCCCGCCAGCAGCGCGTCGGCGGCCGAGACGGCGGTCTCGCAGGAGCGCAGGATCGAGGTCCAGCTGTGCGGGCCCATCGGCACCGACAGGTCGCCGAGGTACCAGCCGGCCTGGCCGACGAGGCCCCGGGCGGGACAATCGGGCCGGCGCGGTTCCTCGGGCCGGCCGCTCCAATAGGGGAAGGTATTGGGCCAGACCTCCGGGCCGTGCCCGGGCAGGCGCGTCCAGCGGTCCCAGGCGGTTTCGAGGAAGCCGAGATAGGCCGGCGTATGGACCGCGAGGGCGGACGCGGTGCCGTGGGCGGCCGGCGCTTCGGGGGCGATGCCGTGGCGCGCCAGCGCGCCGAGCAGCCGCGCGGTGCGGACCGGCAGGTCCTTGACGGGGACGATACGGCCGAACCGCATGTATTGCTCCGGCGCGTGGAGGGCCTGGTCGGGGTGGTAGAAGGCGCGCATGGTCTCGGCTCCTGTGGAGGCCGTGCCCGGACGGCGCGGCCCGCCGCCAGCCTGCCTCAATCGGACCCGGTCGGGCGATGGGCGATTTCGCCCGCGCGGCAGCGGTGGTATGACGACCCTTCCGGAGGCACGCGAATGGTCCTACCCGCCACAGAAACCCATTCGCGCGGCGCAAGCTGTCCGACGAGGTCTTCGACCGCCTGAAAACGCATGATCACCACCGGCGAAGTGAAGCCGGGGGACACCATTGCCGTCCGAGCGCGAGCTGATGGAGCGCTTCGGCGTGGGGCGGCCGGCCATCCGGGAGGCCATGCAGGCCCTCGCGGGCCTGGGCCTGCTGACCATCAACCACGGCGAACGCGCCCGCGTCTGCGCCCTCACGGCGCGCTCGGTGACCCAGCAGGTCGACATGGCGGCGCAGATCATGCTCGCCACCTCGCCCCGCTCGCTGGATCACCTCAAGGAGGCCCGCATCTTCTTCGAGCGGGGCATGGCGCGCGAGGCCGCCCTGAGGGCTTCGGACCGGGACGTCGCGGCGCTCCGGGACCTCATCGAGGCGCAGCGCGCCGCCCTCGGCGACGCCGAAACCTTCATCGCGGCCGACATGGCCTTCCACGCCGCCATCGCGGGCATCTCGGGCAATCCGATCTTCACCGCCGTGAGCGAGGCCATGCTGGGCTGGCTCAAGCAGTTCCATACCGAGATGCTGATCTGGAGCGGCAAGGAGAAGTTCACGCTCGCCGAACACGAGGCCATCGTGGCGACGCTGGAGAGCCGGGACCCCGACGCGGCCGAACGCGCCATGGCGGGCCACCTGGACCGTTCCGCCGCCCTCTACGCCCATCCCGCGTGAGGCGCCGCGGATCCCGACCTGCGACGGGTCGCCAGGGGGTGACCGAAGGACGAAAGTCTCAACCCCTCTCATCCTGAGCCGGGCGCGGAGCGCCCGTGTCGAAGGACCCACACCCCATCCGCCGCACGGGCGGCGGGGCTCTCAGGACGGCTTGCCGCGCGAAGCCGCCCGGCGCAGGGCCTCGGCCAGGGCGCCGTCCGCGGGCGGCTCCGGGGCGCGGGGCGCCGGACGGGCGGGGGCGGCGGCCGGGCGCGGCGCCTTGGCGGCGCCGGGCTCGTCGTCGAGCCTGAGGGACAGCGCGATGCGCTTCCGGGGCCGGTCGACCTCCAGCACCTTCACCCTGACGACGTCGCCCGGCTTGGCCACCTCGCGCGGGTCCTTCACGAAGGTCCGGCTCATGGCCGAGATATGCACCAGCCCGTCCTGGTGCACGCCGATGTCGACGAAGGCGCCGAAGGCCGCCACGTTGGTGACGACGCCCTCCAGCACCATGCCGGGCACGAGGTCGGCGATCGTCTCGACGCCCTCCTGGAAGGTGGCGGCCCGGAAGGCGGGGCGGGGATCGCGGCCGGGCTTCTCCAGTTCGCGCAGGATGTCGGTGACGGTCGGCAGGCCGAAGGTGGCGTCGACGAAGGCCTTGGGCTGGAGGCCCCGCAGGACGGCGCCGTTGCCGATCAGCCCGCGCGCGTCGATGCGGGCGGCATCGAGGATGCGGCGCACCACCGGATAGGCCTCGGGATGGACGCCCGAGGCATCGAGCGGGTCCTCGCCGCCCGCGATGCGCAGGAAGCCCGCGCATTGCTCGAAGGCCTTCGGGCCCATGCGGGGCACCTTGCGCAGCGCCTTGCGCGACGGGAAGGGCCCGTTGGCGTCGCGGTGCGCCACGATGTTGCCCGCCAGCACGGGCCCGACGCCCGCGACCCGCGCCAGCAGCGGCGCCGAGGCCATGTTGACGTCGACCCCGACGGCGTTGACGCAGTCCTCCACCACGCCGTCGAGCGAGCGCGACAGGCGCCCCTCGTCGATGTCGTGCTGGTACTGGCCGACGCCGATCGATTTCGGGTCGATCTTGACGAGTTCGGCCAGGGGGTCCTGCAGGCGGCGGGCGATCGACACGGCGCCGCGCAGCGTCACGTCGAGGCCGGGCAGCTCCTCGGAGGCATAGGCCGAGGCCGAATAGACCGAGGCCCCCGCCTCCGACACCACGACCTTGGCGAGGCCGGGATGGCGGCGGACCAGCTCTGCGGCGAGCTTGTCGGTCTCGCGCGAGGCCGTGCCGTTGCCGATGGCCACGAGCTCGACGCCGTGGCGGGCCACGAGCCCCGCCAAGGTCCCGAGCGCCTCGTCCCAGCGCCGTTGCGGCTCGTGCGGGTAGACGGTCGCGGTGGCCAGCACCTTGCCGGTGCGGTCCACCACGGCGACCTTGGTGCCCGAGCGGAAGCCGGGGTCGAGGCCCATGGTGGCGCGGGGGCCGGCCGGCGCGGCGAGCAGCAGGTCGCGCAGGTTCGCGGCGAAGACCCGGGCGGCCTCGGCCTCGGCGGCCTCGCGCAGGCGCGCCCGCAGGTCGGTGTCGAGCCGCGGCAGGATCTTGGATTTCCAGGCGCCCCGCACCGTCTCGGCCATGAAGGCGTCGCCGGGCCGGCCGCGCTGCTGCAGGCCGAAGCGGTTCAGGATGGCGAGTTCGGGCGCGCCCGGTCCCCTGTGGCCCTCGGGCTCCGGTTCGGGCCGGAGGTCGAGGTCGAGCACGCCCTCGCGCTCGCCGCGGAAGAGGGCCAGCACGCGATGCGAGGGCAGCTTGGCGGGCGCCTCGGCGAAATCGAAATAGTCGGCGAATTTGGCCCCCGCCTCGGCCTGGCCCTTCTTTACCTTGGCCACCATGCGGCCGCGCTTCCACACCGTCTCGCGCAGGGCGCCGACGAGGTCGGCATCCTCGCCGATCCGCTTCGACCAGGATGGCGCGCGCGCCGTCGAGCGCCGCGCCGACCTCGGCCACGCCCCGGGCGGGATCGGCGAAGCGGGTCGCGAGGGCCTCGGGCGCGGTCTCGGGCCGGGCGAGCAGCGCGTCCGCGAGGGGCTCGAGCCCGGCCTCCCGGGCGATCTCGGCCCTGGTGCGGCGCTTCGGCCGGAACGGCAGGTAGATGTCCTCGAGCCTGGCGCGCGTCTCGGCGGCGAGGATCGCGGCTTCGAGCGCCGGCGCGAGCTTGCCCTGGTCGCGGATCGCCTTCAGCACGCCGGCCCGGCGGTCCTCGAGGTCGCGCAGGCTGCCGAGGCGCTCTTCCAGGCGGCGCAGCTGCGCGTCGTCGAGCGCGCCCGTCGCTTCCTTGCGGTAGCGCGCCACGAAGGGCACCGTGGCGCCGCCGTCGAGCAGCGCCACGGCGGCGGCGACCTGGGCGTCGCGCACGCCGAGCTCGGCCGCGATGCGGGTGACGATGGTGTCGGCCATGGGGCGAGCCTTTCGGGGGACGAAGCGGTGGTCGGGGCGCCGTCAGGCCTCCGCCCGGGCCGCGCTTTCGAGCCGGAACGGATGGGCCGGATAGGTCCCGAGCAGGCGGAACTCGCGCGAGAAATACAGGAGCTCGTCGAGCGCGCGCTTCACCGCCGGGTCGTCGGGATGGCCCTCGATGTCGGCCAGGAACTGCGTCGCCGTGAACTCGCCCTCGACCATGTAGGATTCGAGCCGCGTCATGTTGATGCCGTTGGTGGCGAAGCCGCCGAGCGCCTTGTAGAGCGCCGCGGGCAGGTTGCGCACCCGGAACACGAAACTCGTCACCACGGGGCCGTCCCCGGCCGGCGCGTCGGCCGGCTCCTTCGCCAGCACCACGAAGCGGGTGGTGTTGTGGTCCTCGTCCTCGACGTCCTCGGCCAGGAGTTCGAGGCCGTAGATGGCGGCCGCGAGGCGGGGGGCCAGCGAGCCGCGGCTCGGGTCGCCCCATCCCGCGACCTCGCGCGCCGAGCCGGCCGTGTCGCCCGCCACCTGGGCTTTCAGCCCGAGCCGGCGGATGAGCTTGCGGCACTGGCCGAGGGCGTGGACGTGGCTGTGGACGCTGCGCAGGTCCCCGATCGTCGCGCCCGGCACGCCCATCAGCTGGAAATGCACGGGCAGGAAGAACTCGCCCACGATGTGCAGCCCCGCCTTGGGGATGAGGGCGTGGATGTCGGCGACGCGGCCCGCGATCGAATTGTCGATCGGGATCATGGCCAGGGCGGCGCGGCCCTCCGCCACGGCCGCGAAGGCGTCCTCGAAGGTCGGGCAGGGCAGGGGCTCCCAGTCCGGATAGACGGCCCGGCAGGACTGGTGCGAGAAGGCGCCGGGCTCCCCCTGATAGGCGATGACGTGGTTCATGGGGCCTCCAGCATGGTGCGGGCACGGTCGAGTTCGGCGGCGTTGTCGACGCCGAGCGGCACCGTGTCCACCACGGCGGCGTCGATGCGCATGCCGCCTTCGAGGGCGCGCAATTGCTCCAGCTTCTCGCGCCGCTCCAGCGGCGAGGGCGGCAGGGCCACGAAGCGGCGCAGGGCGGCGCGTCGGAAGGCGTAGAGGCCGATGTGGTGGAACAGCGGGCCTTCGCCCCAGGGCGCGGTGGCGCGGGTGAAGTAGAGCGCCCGCAGGCGGCCGGGCGCGACCTCGCTCCCCACGAGCTTGACGACGTTGGGGTCGCCGCGCTGCCCCTCGTGGCGGATGACCGCCGCCAGCGTGCTCAGCGCCACGTCGGGCCCGGAGAGCGGGGGCAGGGCGGCCTTCACGGCGGCGGGCTCGATCGTGGGCAGGTCGCCCTGGACGTTGACCACGACGTCGTGGAGCCCGTCCGGGTCGATGGCCTCGACGGCCTCGTGGATCCGGTCCGTTCCCGAGGGATGGTCGGCCCGCGTGAGGGCGGCGCGCCCGCCGTCCGCCACGACCGCGTCGGCGATCCTCTGGTCGTCGGTCGCCACCAGCACGGGGCCGATGTCGGCTTCCCGGGCGCGGCGCCACACCTGCACGATCATGGGCACGCCGCCGATGTCGAGCAGCGGCTTGCCGGGCAGGCGGGTCGCCGCCATCCGGGCGGGGATGAGAACGATGGGATTCATGGGCCGGTCCAGCCTCGGGATGAACGGCCGCCTCGGCGGCGGGGCCGGGTCGAAAAGGCGCGTGGGGTCGCGCTTATACGTGTTGCCAAGCTCAGGGCAAAGTGCCTAAAGGGTTTTGAAACGGCGGGCCGTCGCGACGCGCCAGCGCCACAAGATTCGGGAGCTGCCGCGGCCATGGATTCGTTCGAGGTCAACAAGATCGCCGGCGGCGTGCTGGGCACTCTCCTGGCCACCATGGGGCTGGGCATCGCGGCCAGCTGGTTCTACGAGCCTCCGGTGCCCGCCAAGCCCGGCTACGACCTGCCGCTCGCGGCGGCGGAAACCTCCGGCGCCGGCGACGCCAAGACCGCCGCGCCCGCCAAGCCCCTGCCGGTGCTGCTCGCCTCGGCCAGCCCCGAGAAGGGCGCGTCCTTCGCCAAGGCCTGCGGCGCCTGCCAACAATTTTCGAGAAAGGGCGCCGGCGCCAAGATCGGCCCGCCGCTCTGGAACGTCGTGGACCGGCCGGTCGCCAGCATCCCGGGCTTCTCCTATTCGGAAGCCCTGAAGGGCAAGGGCGGGGACTGGAGCTACGACAAGATCAACGCCTTCATCACCTCGCCCAAGGGCTACGCGCCCGGCACCAAGATGACCTACGCGGGCGAATCCGACCCGCAGAAGCGGGCCGACATCATCGACTACCTGCGCACGCTGTCGGACGATCCCAAGCCCCTGCCGGCCGCCACCGATGCGCCGCCCGCCGCCGACCAGCCCGCCTCCACCGAACCGGCCAAGAAGGGCTGACCCCGCCCCCGGGTGCCCCGGCGGAGGCCGGGGCGCCCCGGCACCGCTATTCGGCCGCCATCATGAAGGGTGAGCGGCCGCGCGCCCCGCCGACGTCCCGCCCCGCGGCGCGCGACAGGTGCAGCAGACAGGCGCAGCGCAGCAGGGACGAGAAATTGCGCACGTCCCCGTGGTGGGCCAGCACCTCGCCGTGGAGCAGGGTGAGGAACTTCGCCAGGGTCACGCCCTCGCCCTCGGCCATCTCCTCCAGCACGGCCCAGAAGGCCGCCTCGAGCCGGATCGACGTGCCGTGCCCGCCGAGGCGGAGCGACCGGGTCTGGCATTCGTAATCCGCCTCGGGCTGGTGGGCGAACAGGCTGCACATGGCGTCCTCCACAATCCTTTGTTTTGAGCGAGTCTAAACCACAGGCGCGGGGGCACAAGCGGAACGAGGGTCGCGGGCGGCCCCGGCGCCGGTGCCGGCGAACCACGATGTCGCAGACGGCGTTGGGGCGGCGTGCATGCCGTTGCGTCAATCGGCGCGACGCCACCATGCCGTGCCAGAGGAGTCCATCGCGACATGCCGCGAATCGTCCCGTCGCTCGATACGGCCCCGCGGGACAGCCTGCGTTATCTCCTCTCCGCGGCTCTCGTCATCGCGGCGCTCTATCTCGGCGCGGAGATCTTCGTGCCGACCGCGCTGGCAATCCTCCTGAGCTTCGTGCTGGCCCCGGGCGTGCGCCTGCTGCGGCGCTGGCACCTCGGCCGCACGCTGCCCGTCCTCATCATGACGCTCCTGGCCTTCCTGGTCATCGTGGCGCTGGGGGCGCTGCTGGCCATCCAGCTCAAGGGGCTGGCGGACGCCATGCCGCACTATCAGTCGACCGTGCTCCACAAGATCGAGACGCTCCGCGGCATGATCTCGGGCGAGGGCATGACGCGCTTCTCGGATTTCATCGCGAGCCTGGGTGAGCGGCTGCACGCGTCCCAGAGCGGGGCGCCGACGGTGCCGGGCGCACCCGCGGCCTCGGGCGGGGCGCCCGGGCCGGTGGTGATCGCGAAGCCCCCCGAGATGCCGATCGAGATCGTGGCCCGCTACCTCATGCCGGCGCTCCATCCGCTGGCCATCGCGGGTCTCGTGGCGATCTACGCGGTCTTCATCCTGCTCGCGCGCGAGGACCTGCGCAACCGGGCGATCCGCCTCTTCGGCGCCGGCGACCTCCACCGCTCCACCGCCGCCATCGACGACGCGGCGCGACGGCTGAGCCGCTATCTCGTCACGCAGCTCACCGTCAACACGACCGCCGGGCTGACGGTGGGGCTGGGCCTGTGGGCCATCGGGGTGCCGAGCCCCGTCCTGTGGGGCATCCTCTTCGGCTTCCTGCGCTTCGTGCCCTATGTCGGGCCGCCGCTGGCCGCGCTGGCGCCCCTGGCGCTCGCCGCCGCGGTTGCGCCGGGCTGGTCCACGGCGCTGTGGACGGCCGTGCTCTTCGTCGGCGTCGAGGCCGTCGTGGGCCAGGTGGTCGAGCCCTTCCTCTACGGCCACAATACCGGCCTGTCGCCGCTCGCCGTCGTGGTGGCGGCGACCTTCTGGACGGTGCTGTGGGGCCCCGTCGGGCTCGTCCTGTCGACGCCCATGACGGTCTGCCTCGTCGTGCTGGGGCGCCATGTCGAGCCCCTGGGCTTCCTGGCCGTGATGCTGGGCGACCGGCCCGCGCTGGCGCCGCACGAGGTCTTCTACCAGCGCATGCTGGCCGACGACCCGGTCGAGGCCTCCGACAAGGCCGAGCGGCTGCTGAAGGAGATGCCGCTCGCCGCCTATTACGACGAGGTGCTGCTGCCCGGCCTGCTCCTCGCCCAGGACGACGTCGGGCAGGGGCGGCTCGATGTCGAGCGCCAGGCCCGGATCGCGGCCTCGGCCGGCGAGGTGGTGGAGAACATCTCCGACCACGGCGAGGCTCCGGCGGCCGATGGCGCGTCGGCCGCCGCTCCGGGGGACGCGGGCCTCGCGGCGGCGTGGCGCCGGCCCGGCGCCGTGCTCTGCATCGGCGGCCGCGGCCCGCTCGACGACGCCGTCGCCCAGGCCCTGGCCCAGTTCCTCGGCCGGCAGGGCTTCGGCGCCGCCGCGGCGCCCCACGACATGCTCAAACAAGGCCAAGATCGGCGGGCTGGCGCTCGACGACGCCGGCCTCGTGGTCCTGTGCTGCCTCGACGGATCCAGCGCCGCCTACCTGCGCTTCGCGCTGCGCCGCCTGGAGCGGCGCAGGCCCGGCGTCCCGCTCCTCGTCGGCGCCTGGGTGGCGCCGCGCCTCCGCCGCCGGGCCCCGGCCGGGGCGGAGGACGAGGGCGGCGGCGGGGCGGGACACGGCGGCGGGCTTCGCCGACGTGCTGGACCACGCCCGGAGGCTCGCGGCGCCCGAGGCCGTGGCGCCCGAGGCGGCCCCGCCCGCGCCGCCGCCCCGCCCCGCGGCGGTCGCCCGCCCCTGAGCGGCTCGGATCCGGCATGGCGCCCAATCGGACGGGGCGGCGCCCCCCGGCGGGGCCGCGCGCGCTTGCGTTTCGACGTCGCGGCCCGACATGAGCCTCGTCACGGTCGCAATCGCCCCCTTCAATCGGGGCGGTGCGGGCGGCCCGGGGGCGGGGCCGCCGGGCGAGGCAGCACGGAGGCCTGGGCGTGACCGACTTCTTCGAGGATCTCGTTGTGGGACCGCGGCTCGATCTCGGGAGCCACACCTTCACGGCCGACGAGATCGTCGGCTTCGCGCAGCGCTACGACCCGCAGCCCTTCCACCTCGACGAGGCCGCGGCGGCCGAGAGCCAGTTCGGCCGCCTGGCGGCCTCGGGCTGGCACACGGTGGTGGTGTGGATGAGGCTCTACGTCGCCTCTCGCCAGGCCACGATGGCGGCGATCGAAGCCCGCGGCGAGACGCCCTCGCGGCCCGGCCCCTCGCCGGGCTTCCGCAGCCTCAAGTGGCGGCGCCCCGTCCACGCCGGCGACACGATCAGCTACGCCTCGACTCTCACGGCCAAGCACGCCTCCTCCACGGCCGGCTGGGGGCTGGTGTTCCACCACAACACCGCCACCAACCAGGACGGGCAGATGGTGTGCGAATTCGATGGATCGGTGTTCTGGCAATGTCGGGGCGCCGTGCCGGCGTAAGGGTCGCACGCCCCTGACGCGGCGTACGGCCTCATCGGCCGGGGACTGTATCCCGCGGCTCGCGCGGATCAATGGCCGGCGAATTCCATGAGGGTGCGGACCGGCACGCCGAGGTCGCGGATCTTTCCGGCGCCGCCGAGATCCGGCACGTCGCTCACGAAACAGGCGGCCTCCACCTCGGCGCCGATGCGCTTGAGCAGGCTCACCGCCGCCGTGGCGGTGCCGCCCGTGGCGATGAGGTCGTCGACCAGGATCACCCGCTCGCCCGGCGCCACCGCGTCCTCGTGCATCTCCATCTCGTCGATGCCGTATTCCAGCGAATAGGCGATCGACACGGTGGCGTGGGGCAGCTTGCCCTTCTTGCGGATCGGCACGAAGCCGGCCGAGAGCTGGTGGGCCACGGCGCCGCCCAGGATGAAGCCCCGCGCCTCGATGCCCGCCACCTTGTCGATCTTGGTGCCCGCCCAGGGCTGGACCAGTTCGTCGATGGCCCGGCGGAACGCCCGGGCGTCGCCGAGCAGCGTGGTGATGTCGCGGAAGATGATCCCGGGCTTCGGGTAATCCGGGATGGAGCGGATGGAGGAGATGAGGTCGCTGGGCATCGCGGGTCTCGGGCCGGGGGTCGGGCGCTCCCGGCTCTATAGAGCGCCGCGGCCGACGTCCATGCCGGAATCAGCCGCGACGGGGCAGGCATCCGAGACTGACGAGAGCGCGACGCAGGCCGGCTTCGAAATCGCGAAAAGGAACGGGAGCCGCGCAGGGCTTCGATCCGCTGATCCTGGGCGATGCGGGCGAAGACGGCGCTCGGGTCCCGCCGCCGCCCGCGACGGCCGAAGCCGGCGATGACGCCGCCGAGCAGGCCCTTGGGGTCGACGAGCGCTTCGGCTGCCGCTGCATCGGTCGGCAACCCGTGGCGGTGCGCTCCTCCCGCCACGCCGAGCGCGGCCATCACGGCTTCCGCGTCGGCCATCACCCAGGCTTCGGTCTCGTGACGCGGCGCGACGAGGACGCATCGCTCGGTCGGCCACCCGCACAAGGCGTGGGCTTCTCGACAATAGGCGGGGCCTCGCGCCTCCGCTCCGGCCTCCAGAGCCCGGCCGCCGGTGTCGGCGTGGATGAAGATGACGTGGTACGAACCCGCATTGCGGCAGAGTTCTTCCGCGACCTCCGGGACAGCCCGGCCGGACGAGAGCCGCAGGGCCGGAGCCTGCGGGACGGTCACGGGGCCCAGGCCTTCGAGAAGCGTGATCTCGTCCATGAGGCGCGGCAGGAGCACGTCGAAATAGGCCGCGTCGCTCCGCCCCTCGTAAAGAGCGACCCAGCTCAGGTAGGTCATGAGGCCTGGCCCGGGGCCCGGAGCAGGTTCTCCACCTCCTGGCGGTTGAGGTCGGTCTCGGGATCGAGGGCAAGGGTGTCGGAGCGAAGGCCCGTCCGCATGCGCGTCCGCGCCGCACTGCGCCTGCGGTCCGGGCGGACCGCCCTCACGACATCGGCCCGCGATAATCTCGCTGTCCCGCAGGGCCCTCATGACCGCGGGACTATGCGTGTTGGACCAGGAACCTGGAACAGAGGAATCCCATCGGAAGGGGATGCCGCTTCGCGCAGCAATTCGATCAGGGCGGCGATCCGACCCTCGTGAACCCCGTTTTCGGGCTCCTCGAAACACAGGATGCCGCCGCGTTTCGGATCGTTCAGGATCGCCAGGAGGGCCAGCAGCCGCAATGTTCCGTCGGAGATCACGCGGGCACTGAACTGCAGGTGGTCGGACATGACGACGTCGAAGGAATACTCCTTGGCATGGGCCTCGTTGAACACCTCGACCGCCCTGACGGTCGGGATGAGCGAGGAGAGGTCGATGGAGATGTCGGCTATGACGCCGGTCGGGCGGTCCTGCGTCCTCGTCTGCTCCTGCAGGTGGGCGAGCACGGCTGCGAGGTTCGAGGCGTCCGCCCTGAGGCTCTTCTCCTCGAGCCTGTCGCTCGGCCGGCGTGCAGCCTGCGGGTTGATCTCGAGGAAGCGCGTGGCGGCGAACAGGTTTCGCAAGGCGTAGAGGTGGCGGAACTCGGCCGTGGCGATCGTCGACAGCGCCGTCCGAGACGCCTCCACGGCGGGGAGCCGAAGGGGGTTGCCGCGCTTGGTCGTCTTCCCGTCGCTCGTCAGCCCATCCTGGCGGATGACGAAGGCAGGGTGTCCGTGCGCGCC
Organism: Melastoma dodecandrum; assembly: GCA_029817715.1. Classification (NCBI taxonomy): domain Eukaryota; kingdom Viridiplantae; phylum Streptophyta; class Magnoliopsida; order Myrtales; family Melastomataceae; genus Melastoma; species Melastoma dodecandrum. The sequence continues at coordinate 211,354 of JARUPY010000156.1, forward strand.
GACCTCCATCTCGATGAACGGGGTTTTCCGCCGCGAATAGGACAGGTCGGTGACCGGCAGGTTCGAAAGCCGCTCCTCGTGCCTCGACAGCGCGCTGCAGCTCTCGAATGAGACGAAGACGCCCACGGCCTGGCCGTCGGCATCCGTCTTCAATGTCAGGGCGAGTTCGTACCTGAGCCTGCGGGCATTGATCGTGAAGGTCGTCCCGAAGCTGTCGCGCCCCTCGGCATCCAGCAGAACCTCGACGGCGAAGCTCATGCGCCGCGCCAGCCCGTCCTCCGTCCTGCGGAACAGTTCCTCGGGCTGGCCGCGCACGCCCTGCATGGCGGTGCGGACGTCGTGCTGCGCCAGCAGCGCCAGGAAGCGCACCGCGTCGAAAAGGTTGCTCTTGCCGCTCGCGTTCGGGCCGACGATCGCCGAGAACGGCTGCAGATCGAGCGCGAAGCCCTCGAACGTCTTGAAGCCGTCGATCTCGATCCGCGTCAGCATGGCGCCGCCCTCAGCCCAGCACCCGGCCCGCGATCCCCTTCAGCTTCTCGACCAGCGCGGGATCGCGCGCGGCCGGGGCCGTCATGATGGCATTGTCGAGCGCGCGGTCGGAGCGGACCGGGCAGGGCTCGTGCTCGGCCGGGAAGTCGCCGATGAGGCGCGCCAGCAGCGCCGCCGCCTTGCCGGCATTCTCCCGCACCACCTTAACGACGGCCGCGACGTCCACCTCGTCGTGCTCGGGGTGCCAGCAGTCGAAGTCCGTCACCATGGCGACCGTCGCGTAGGAGATCTCGGCCTCGCGGGCGAGCTTGGCCTCGGGCATGGCCGTCATGCCGATCACGTCGTGGCCCTGGGCCTTGTAGGCCAGGGATTCGGCGCGGGAGGAGAACTGCGGCCCCTCCATGCAGACGTAGGTGCCGCCCTTGACGAAGGCGATGTCCTCCGCCCGCGCCGCCGCCGCGATGCGGTCGACGAGGAGCGGCGCCACCGGATGCGCCATCGACACGTGGGCCACGCAGCCGTTGCCGAAGAACGACGAGGCGCGCCCGACCGTGCGGTCGACGAACTGATCGACCAGGACGAAGAGCCCCGGGTAGAACTCGGCCCGGAACGAGCCGCAGGCCGATACGGAGACGAGGTCCGTCACCCCCGCGGCCTTGAGCGCCGCGATATTGGCCCGATAGTCGATGCCGGAGGGCGACAGCCGGTGGCCGCGCCCGTGCCGCGGCAGGAAGACGGCGTCGCGCCCGCCGATCCGCCCGAAGCGCAGGGTGTCCGAGGGCTCGCCCCAGGCGGTCGACACCCGCTCCTCGCGCATGTCCTCCAGCCCCGGGAGATCGTAGACCCCTGACCCCCCGATGATGCCGATCACCGCCGCCGCCATGTGCAACTCCCGCGAAAATCCCGTGGCCGATCCGGCCCGACCTTGGACGCGGCTCCGCGAGGCCGCAAGGGCGTCCGCCGCCGAGGACGGCGGCGGGGCCGCCATGCCTTGCACGGTATTTTTCACGCCCCTATATCGGCCGCGAACTTGCGCGGCGGGCACGTCGACACAATCTCAAAACGGCAATCGGGGACCGGGCGGAGGCGGGCTGTCCGAGGATGTTTCGCGGCGCCGGGACGGGCTTTCGGGGCCTTGTCGGCGCGGAACGCCCTTCGGCCCCACCGCCCACGAGCCGGGTCGCTACGGGACCCGGCGGTCTCGCGAAGGAAAGGACATCATTCCCATGGCTAAAGTTATCGGCATCGACCTCGGCACCACCAATTCCTGCGTCGCCGTCATGGAAGGGTCGACGCCCAAGGTGATCGAGAACGCCGAGGGCGCCCGCACGACGCCCTCCATCGTGGCCTTCACCGAGGACGGAGAGCGTCTCGTCGGCCAGCCCGCCAAGCGCCAGGCCGTCACCAACCCGGAGCGCACCTTCTTCGCCATCAAGCGCCTCATCGGCCGTCCCTTCGAGGACCCGATGACCAAGAAGGACATGGGCCTCGTCCCCTACAAGATCGTCCGCGCGCCCAACGGCGACGCCTGGGTCCAGTCGGGCGACAAGTCCTATTCGCCCTCGCAGATCTCGGCCTTCACGCTGCAGAAGATGAAGGAGACCGCCGAGGCCTTCCTGGGCTCCACGGTGACGCAGGCCGTCATCACGGTTCCGGCCTATTTCAACGACGCCCAGCGCCAGGCCACCAAGGACGCCGGCAAGATCGCCGGCCTCGAAGTGCTGCGCATCATCAACGAGCCGACCGCGGCGGCCCTCGCCTACGGGCTCGACAAGCGCGGCTCGGGCACGATCGCGGTCTATGACCTCGGCGGCGGCACCTTCGACGTGTCGGTGCTGGAGATCGGCGACGGCGTCTTCGAGGTGAAGTCGACCAACGGCGACACGTTCCTCGGCGGCGAGGACTTCGACAACCGCATCGTCGAATACCTGGCCGACGAGTTCCGCAAGGAGAACACCGTCGACCTCCGCAAGGACAAGCTGGCCCTCCAGCGCCTGAAGGAGGCGGCCGAGAAGGCCAAGATCGAACTCTCCTCGGCGACCCAGACCGAGATCAACCTGCCCTACATCACGGCGGACGCCTCCGGTCCCAAGCATCTGACGCTGAAGCTGACGCGCGCCAAGCTCGAAGCCCTGGTCGAGGACCTCATCCAGCGGACCGTCGAGCCCTGCCGCAAGGCGCTGAAGGATGCCGGACTGTCGGCGGGCGAGATCGACGAGGTGATCCTGGTCGGCGGCATGACCCGCATGCCGAAGGTCATCGAGACCGTGAAGCAGTTCTTCGGCAAGGAGCCCCACAAGGGCGTCAACCCGGACGAGGTCGTCGCCATCGGCGCCGCCGTCCAGGCCGGCGTGCTCAAGGGCGACGTCAAGGACGTGCTGCTGCTCGACGTGACCCCGCTGTCGCTCGGCATCGAGACGCTCGGCGGCGTGTTCACGCGCCTCATCGAGCGCAACACCACGATCCCGACGAAGAAGAGCCAGGTCTTCTCCACCGCCGAGGACAGCCAGACCGCCGTGACGATCCGCGTGTTCCAGGGCGAGCGCGAGATGGCGGCGGACAACAAGCTGCTCGGCCAGTTCGACCTGATCGGCATCCCGCCGGCGCCGCGCGGCGTGCCGCAGATCGAGGTGACCTTCGACATCGACGCCAACGGCATCGTCAACGTCAGCGCCAAGGACAAGGGCACCGGCAAGGAACAGCAGATCCGCATCCAGGCCTCGGGCGGCCCCAGCGACGCCGACATCGACAAGATGGTCAAGGACGCCGAGCTGCACGCCGCCGAGGACAAGAAGCGGCGCGAGGTGATCGACGCCAAGAACCAGGCCGAGGCCATGATCCACTCGACCGAGAAGTCGATGGCGGATTACGGCGACAAGGTCTCGGCCGCGGACCGTTCGGCGGTCGAGGGCGCCGTGGCGGCCCTGCGCCCGACGCTCGAAGGCGACGACGTCGAAGCCATCAAGGCCCGCACCAACGACCTGATGCAGGCCTCCATGAAGCTCGGCGAGGCCATGTACAAGGCCGGCGCCGCGGCGGGCGAGGCCGGCGGCGATGCCCAGGCCCCGGGCGGCAACGACGACGTCATCGACGCCGACTTCAAGGAAGTGGGCGAGGACGACAAGAAGCGCCGCGCCTGAGGCCACGAGGCCGCGGGAGATCCCGCGGTTCGACAACGCGACGATGCTCCGGCCCGGCCCCGCCCGGGCCGGATGCGTATCCGGAAGGCCACGCCCGGCCGTTTCCGGAGGGCCCGCGCCCTTGCCCGTCGCGCCCCAGCATGCCACCTGACAGGACGCGCGGATTTCTTCGTCGTCCGCTGGAACTTTTCTCGTGATCTCGTCGCGCCGCGCTTTGGCGTCGCGGGACCTCCGACCTGGATCCGCCTTCGATGGCCAAACGCGACTTCTACGACCTGCTCGGCGTGAGCAAGACGGCGACGGATGCCGAGCTGAAATCCGCCTTCCGCAAGGCCGCCCTGCAGTGCCACCCGGACCGCAACCCGGGCGACAAGGAGGCGGAGGCCAAGTTCAAGGAGGTCAACGAGGCCTACCAGGTCCTGTCGGACGGCCAGAAGCGCGCCGCCTACGACCGGTTCGGCCACGCGGCCTTCGAGCACGGCGGCGGCGGCGGGGGCGGCGGGGACGGCTTCCCGTCCTCCATGGCGGACATCTTCGACGACCTCTTCGGCGACATGATGGGCCGTTCGCGCGGGCGGGCCAGCGGCGGGCGCGAGCGCGGCTCGGACCTGCGCTACAACCTCGAGATCAGCCTCGAGGACGCCTTCAAGGGCAAGACCGCGACCGTCAAGATGCCGATCTCGGTCGCCTGCGACAATTGCTCCGGCTCCGGTGCCAAGCCGGGGTCCAAGCCCCGCACCTGCACGACCTGCGCGGGCCACGGCCGCGTGCGCGCCCAGCAGGGGTTCTTCGCCATCGAGCGGACCTGCCCGGCCTGCGGCGGCCGCGGCGAGGTCATCGACAACCCCTGCCCGGCCTGCGCCGGCACCGGCCGCGTGACGCGCGAGCGGGCGCTCAGCGTCAACGTGCCGGCCGGCGTCGAGGACGGCACCCGCATCCGCCTCGCCGGGGAGGGGGAGGCGGGGCTGCGCGGCGGACCGGCGGGCGACCTCTACATCTTCCTGTCGGTGAAACCCCACCCGTTCTTCCAGCGCGACGGCGCCGACCTCTACTGCCGCGTGCCCATCTCCTTCATCCAGGCCGCCCTCGGGGGCGAGTTCAGCGTCCCGACGCTCGATGGCAGCGACGCCAAGGTGAAGATCCCGGAAGGCACCCAGTCGGGCAAGCAGTTCCGCATCAAGCACAAAGGCATGCCGGTGCTCCGCTCGCGCGACGTCGGCGACCTCTACATCCAGGCAGTTGTCGAGACCCCGCAGAACCTCAACAAGCGCCAGCGCGAGTTGCTCCAGGAGTTCGAGTCGATCTCCTCGCAGAAGACCCATCCCGAGGCCGCGGGCTTCTTCGGCAAGATGCGGGACTTCTTCGACAATCTCAGCACCTGAGCGCCGCGGGCGGCCGCCGCGCTGGACCGGCGCGCCGCCTGCCTTGATTATGACCGTTCGATGACCCACAACGCCGATTCGCCAGAACCGGACGCCGGTGCGGCGCGTTGCGGATCTCAGGGTGGAACCATGGCTGAGGGTCACATTGCGCGTTGAACCCCGGGGCGGCGTCGCGGCCCAGCCCAAGAAGCCGCTCGATGAGCGCCTCGCCGACGAAGCCCGCTTCATCAAGACGTGGTTCGAGAACCCCGTGGGCACGGGCGCCGTCTCGCCCTCGGGGCGCTTCCTGGCCCGGGCCATGGCCCGGGCGGTGGATCCGGAGCGGCCCGGCCCCATCGTGGAGCTCGGGCCCGGCACGGGGCCCGTGACCGACGCCCTGATCGCGCGGGGCATCGCGCCCGAGCGGCTGGTGCTGGTGGAGTTCGATCCGCATTTCTGCAAGCTGCTGCAGCGCCGCTATCCGCGGGCCAGGGTCATCGAGGGCGACGCCTACCGGCTCGCCGACACGCTGCGCGGCGTGCTCGGCGGCCGCGCCGCGACGGTCGTCTCCAGCCTGCCGCTGCGCAACCAGCCGGAGCGCAACCGCCTGTCCCTGCTGCAGCAGGCCTTCGAGGTGCTGCAGCCCGGCGGCAGCTTCGTGCAGTTCACCTACGGCCATCGCCTCGGCCCATCCCGCTGCGGCCCGGCCACCACCCCTGTTTCGAGGCCGAGGTTTCGGCGCCCGTCTGGCTCAACCTGCCGCCCGCGCGCGTGTGGATCTACCGGGCGGCCGAGACGCCGGCCCTGATCCGGGCGCGGGACGGCGGCAAGGTCCGTCTGGAGCTGAAATCGCACCCCCAGCCCTGCGGCGAGGAGGTGCGGGACCGGCTGAAGCTCGGCATCGGGCGCAAGGCCCGCAAGGCGCGGGACGAGTTCAAGGTGCAGGCCGAGCGCGTGATCGACGGGCTGAAGCCCGGGCGCCGGGGACGCGACCTCGGCGACCCGCTGGCGGCTCCCGCCAAGGCGCGCGGCCGGCGCCGCGGCCCGCACTGAGGGGCGACACCGGCCTCCGACGGAGGCCGTTGCCTGTTCCTTCCCCGCGCCATCGGATGTAAGGACGGAGTCTCCCTTTCCGCCCGGGCGCGGGCGCCGTCCGGCACCCCCCGGCACCTCTGTTTCTGCGAGACGACCAGCATGGCCGGCCATAGCCAGTTCAAGAACATCATGCACAAGAAGGGCAAGCAGGACGCCGTCCGCTCCAAGCTCTTCTCCAAACTGGCCCGCGAGATCACCGTGGCGGCCAAGCTCGGCCTGCCGGATCCCGCCATGAACGCCCGGCTCCGCTCCGCCGTGATCGCGGCGCGCCAGGAGAACATGCCGAAGGACAATATCGACCGCGCCATCAAGAAGGCCTCGGGCGCCGACGCCGAGAACTACGACGAGGTGCGCTACGAGGGCTACGCGCCCGGCGGCGTCGCCATCATCATCGAAGCCCTGACCGACAACCGGAACCGCACCGCCGGCGAGGTCCGCTCCTATTTCACCAAGGCGGGCGGCGCCATGGCGGAGACCGGCGCGGTCTCCTTCATGTTCGACCACGTCGGCCGCATCGAATACGGGCGCGAGGCCGGCTCGGAGGACGCCGTGATGGAGGCCGCCATCGAGGCGGGCGCCGACGACGTGGTCACGACCGACGACGGCTTCGAGGTCCTGACCTCGCTCGAGGCGATGCGCGACGTCGAGAAGGCGCTCGAGGCCAAGCTCGGGACGCCGAGTCGTTCGGCCCTGGTGTGGCGGCCGCAGACCTCGATCGCGGTGGACGACGAGGCGGGCGAGAAGATCCTCAAGCTCGTCGGCACGCTCGAGGACAACGACGACGTCCAGAACGTCTACGCCAATTTCGAGGTCTCCGACGCCCTCGTCGCCAAGATGAACGCCTGAGCGCTTGGCCAAGCCCGTCCGCATCCTCGGCATCGACCCGGGCCTCCGCCACACCGGCTGGGGCGTCATCACGGCCGAGGGATCGCGCCTCGCCTACGTGGCGTCGGGCGCCATCCACACCGAGGCCGATACGCCCTTGAGCGAGAGGCTGCGGGTGCGGCACGTCGGGCTGAGCCAGGTGATCGAGGCCGAATGGCCCGACGAGGCGGCCGTGGAGGAGACCTTCGTCAACAGCGACCCGCGCGGCGCCCTGAAGCTCGGCCAGGCGCGCGGCATCGCCATGGTGGTGCCGGCGCTGGCGGGCCTGCCGGTCGCGGAATATCCCAACAACATCGTCAAGAAGGCCGTGACCGGCACGGGCCACGCCGAGAAGGCGCAGGTGGCCGCCATGCTGAAGGTGCTGCTGCCCAGGAGCCACGCGGCGACCGCCGATGCCGCCGACGCCCTGGCGGTGGCCGTCACCCACGCCAACCATCGCCGGCCCGCCAGCGTGCAGGCGGCGATCGTCCGCGCCGTGGCGGGCGCCCCGCGGTGATCGGCAAGCTGCGCGGCACCGTGGACAGCACCGGCGTCGAGTCCATGGTGCTCGACGTGGGCGGCGTCGGCTACCTCGTGCATTGCTCGCCCCGCACGCTCGCGACGCTGCCGGCGCCGGGCGAGGCCGTATCGCTGCTGATCGACACGCATGTCCGCGAGGACATGATCCGCCTCTACGGCTTCGTCACCGAGGCGGAGCGCGAATGGTTCCGGCTCATGCAGGGCGTGCAGGGCGTGGGCGCCCGGCTGGCCCTCGCCATCCTGGGCGTGCTGTCGACATCCGCCCTGGCCCAGGCCGTGGCGGGCGGCGACAAGACCGCCGTGGCCCGGGCGCCGGGCGTCGGGCCCAAGCTGGCCTCCCGCATCGTCCTGGAACTCAAGGACAAGGGCCCGGGCGGGGCCGCCGACGCGCTCGTCGTGCCGGGCCGGGAGCCCGGCACCCCTCTGCCGCAGAACATCGAGGATGCCGTATCGGCCCTCGTGAACCTCGGCTACGGCCGGCCGCAGGCGGCGGGCGCCGTGGCGACCGCCGTGGCGACGCTCGGCGCGGAGGCCGCGACGGCGGCCCTGATCCGCGGCGGCCTCAAGGCGCTGGCGAGCTAGCGTGTTGTGCCATCGCCGACACGCGCCGACCCCGACAGGCCCTCGCTAGAGCAGACCGCGATCAGGTGGAGCCACCTGATCGCGTGAAGAGGCTCCTGGAAACGGGAACCTCGTGTCCTCGTCGGACCGAGCAGGGTTCCGTGTGTCGACATACGAAGCCCGGCCGAGAGCCCGGCATCCGGCGGAGGGCTCGAATCCTCGGACCGGGGTGAGCGCTCGGGACCCGTCACCGGACGGGGCGGAGCGAGCGCGACCCGCTCAACCATAAGTTCGATGCTTCCACGGATCCCCGGCCCGCGCCGATCGGCGCGATATTCGATGAGCGCCAGCTTAGCGGGTCGCCGATCCGGTCGAAATGGTATGGCCGGAGTAAATCCACCGCTCCGGCGCAAGTTCGGCATGGCTGCCATGACGCTCCCGAGCCGCGGCGCTATCTCCGCGAACGCTAACTTCCCCTTGCACTTCACTTGTCAGTTGTGGACTATGGGGATTGACCGAACGGTCAGGCCGGCGACGCTGCGCCGAAGAGGCTCCGCTGGGCGGAAGGGGGGCACAGCCATGCCGCAATACTACTTCGACATCTACGACAACGATACATTGTATCAGGACGAGTATGGCATAGAGCTCGACGACCTCTACGCGGCGCGGGAGCAGGCGATCGCGCTGCTCCCGGACGTCGCCCGGGACGCGCTGCCGGACGGGGACCAGCACACGTTCCGAGCCGTGGTGAAGTGCCGCGAAAGGCGGGTCCGCTACGTCGCGTCGCTCACCCTCACGGGCGCCTGGATCGAGCCGCCGCCCTATGCCGAGGGCGAACCACCTCCGCCCTGACGACGGGAGGCGGTGGTGGGCCGCCCGTGTCAGATTGATACGGCCTCCGGCTGATCGGCTCGGGCTTCACTTGCCGCTCGTCCGGAAACCCCATGATCCGTCCTCCGCCCATGCGCGGGCATGAGGCCGGTCCATCGGCCGGTCCATCGACCGGCCTCGCATCATGCCGCCGGGCCGTCGACCCAGGCCCTCACGATATGGTGCGCGATGGCCATGGGCATCGGGCAGGTCAGGCCTTCGGGGTGGCCTCCGTCCAGCATGGCCCGCACCTCGGCCCGCGTGAACCAGCGCGCGTCCTCGAGTTCGTCGTCGTCGATGGCGATGGCGGTCGAGGCCGCCTCGACGAGGCAGCCGATCATCAGCGAGGCCGGGAAGGGCCAGGGCTGGCAGCCCAGATAGGTGACGGCCCCGCATCGGATGCCCGCCTCCTCGCCGACCTCGCGCCGGACCGCCTCCTCGATCGTCTCGCCCGGTTCGAGGAAGCCCGCGAGGCACGAATACATGCCGGTGGGGAAGCGGGGCTGGCGGCCGAGCAGGCAGCGGTCCCCGTCGGTCGCCAGCATGATCACCACGGGATCGGTGCGGGGGAAGTGATGCAGCCCGCAATTCGGGCATTCGCGCCGCCAGCCGCTGGTCGAGCTCCGGGTCTCGGTCCCGCAGCGCCCGCAGAACCGGTGCGTGGCATGCCAGCCGAGGAGCGACTTGCCCTCGGCCAGGGCGCCGAGATCGCCCGGCGCGACGCCGCCCTCGGCCGCGACCTGGCGCAGGTTGAACTGTTCGAGGCCGGCATGGCCCGCCAGCGGGTCCTCGGCCCCCGTCCCGACCGCGACCGCGAAGGCCGGGCCGCGCGCGTCGACGCCGAGGAAGACGCGCTGCCCCGCCCAGCCCAGCGCGGCGAGGTCGTCGAAGCCGAACCACAGGTCGAGGGTCCCGGCGGCGTCGCGCCTGACCGCCACGGTCTCGCCCAGCACCGCCAGGGTGCGGGCGTCGGCGGCGGCCGCCATCTCGGCCTGGAAGGCTTCGTCGTCGCGGCGGTTGGCGAGGCGGTCGAGGGCGTTGTGGGCGAAGCCGAGGGTGGCGGAGGTTCTGGCGAAATCGGACGGATTCATGCGGCTTCCCCGGCGGCGGCTCTCGTCGCCTTCTATCGGCTCGCCGGTGTCAGCGGAAGCCGAGCGCCCGCCCGATGCGCCCGGCGAGCGCCCGTGCCGCACCGGGCGGGTAGGGGAGGGGGGCGCCGCTGCCCCAGACGGGGCCGGGCCAGGCGGCGTCCCGGGCGAACCGCGCCACCACATGGACGTGGAGCTGCGCCACGACGTTGCCGAGCGCCCCGACGTTCAGCTTCTCGGCCCCGGTCTCGGCCTCCAGGATGCGCGACGCGAGCGCGATCTCTTCCATCAGGGCGGCGCGGTCCCCGGCCGGCAGGTCGGTGAATTCCCTGAGATCCGGACGGCGCGGCACGAGGACCAGCCAGGGGAAGCGGGCGTCCTGCATCAGCAGGAGGCTGGACAGGGGAAGTTCCCCGACCGGCAGGGTGTCGGCGGCGATCCGGGGGTGGAGGACGAAGCCGGGCGCCATCAATAGGCCTTGGCACGATCGACGACGTGCCGGAGCGGCTCGCCGCGCCCCAGCGCCACGATCTGCCCCGCGATGAGGTCGGCGATGGCGTCGGGATCCGACAGGGCGGCATTGTGGGGGGTGACGGTCACGCCCGGATGGCGCCAGAGCGGCGAGGCGCGGTCGAGCGGCTCGCGTTCGAAGACGTCGAGGGTCGCGGCCTTCAGCGTCCCGTCGTCGAGGCAGGCGAGGATGTCGGCCTCGCGCTGGAGGCCGCCGCGCCCGGCATTGATCAGGATCGGGCCGCCGAGCCGCCCGTCCCGCGCGAGCCTGGCGAAGAGCGCGGCGTCGAGGAGGCCCGCCGTCTCGGGCGTCAACGGCAGCAGCACGACCAGGATGTCGGTCCGGGCCAGGAAGGCGTCGCGCCCGTCAGCGCCGGCGAAACAGGCGAGGCCGGGCACGGAGCGGGGCGAGCGGCTCCAGCCGGCCACGTCGAAGCCCAGCATGGCGAGCTTGCGCGCCGCATCGACGCCGAGGACGCCGAGCCCCATGACGCCGACCCGCACGGCCCGGGCCGCGGGCTGGTACGGATCGTCGGCCCAGCGCGACTCGGCCTGCTGGCGCGCGTAGCGCCGCGCCTGCCGGTGATAGCCGAGGACGTGGAGCAGGACCCATTCGCTCATCCGGGCCGTGAGGTCGGGATCGACGACCCGCGCCACCGGCACGCCGGCCGGCAGGGCCTCGTCGACGAGCAGGTGGTCGACGCCCGCCCCGAGCGAGAAGATGGCGCGCAGGGCGGGGCAGGGCCGCGAAGGCGCCGTGGGGGTGCTTCCAGGCCGCGACGTAGCGGACCCTGGCGGGGTCCACCGCGTCGCCCAGGGCCGCCACCGCGAGGTCGGGCAGGCGGCGCGCGAAGGCCTCGACCCAGGGTTCGGCGTCGCGGCGGTCCGTCCCGACCGAGACCAGCAGCACATCGGTTCCCATTACGCGTTCCCCATGGCGGCGATGCGCTCGATCACGGGCCCGCCGGGCCGGCCGCGGTGCCGCGCCGACCCGGCAGGCGCGACGCAGCAGCGCCGCCGCGACGTCGGCCGAGGCCTCGCTGCGCGCCATCACGGTGCCGAGCGGGCGGGCGCCGGGGCCCACCGTGGCGCCGAGCGGCGCCAGGCCGGCGAAGCCCACCGAGGGATCGACGGCCTCGCCGGCCCGGGTGCGGCCGCCGCCCAGGCCCACCACGGCCATGCCGACGAGGCGCGCGTCGATGGCCGCGAGGTTCCCGTGCGCCTCGGCGAAGACGTCCCGGCACACGGGGGCGCGGGGCAGGTGATGATCGGGCCGCGACAGGAGGTCGGAGGGGCCGCCCTGGGCCCGCACCATGGCGGCGAAGCGCTCGGCGGCCCGCCCGGAGCGCAGGGCCTCGGCGATGCGCCGCGCGCCGTCGACCGGGTCGTCGGCGAGGCCGCCGGTGGCCAGGGCCTCGCCCCCGAGGGCCGTCACCACGGCTTCGACGCGGCCGTCGAACCGCCCCTGGGTCAGCACCGCCACGGCGTGGCGGACTTCCAGCGCGTTGCCGGCCGCATCCGCCAGGGGCTGGTCCATGTCGGTCAGCAGGGCGGTCGTGGGCAGGCCGGCGCCCGTCGCGACCTCGACGAGGCTGGTCGCGAGGGCGCGGGCGCTCTCGATATCGGCCATGAAGGCGCCCGAGCCGGTCTTGACGTCCATCACCAGGCCGTCGAGCCCGGCGGCCCGCTTCTTCGACAGGATGGAGGCCGTGATCAGCGGCACGGATTCCACCGTCGCGGTGACGTCCCGCACGGCATAGAGGCGGGCGTCGGCGGGTGCGATGTCGGCGGTGGCGCCCACGATGGCGCAGCCGCAGCCGCACACGATCTCCTGCAGCTCGGCCGCGTCGATGGCGGTGCGCAGCCCCGGGATCGCCTCGAGCTTGTCGAGCGTCCCGCCCGTATGGCCGAGCCCGCGCCCCAAGATCATCGGCACGAAGGCGCCGCAGGCCGCCAGCGCCGGCGCCAGGATCAGGCTCACGTTGTCGCCGATGCCGCCCGTCGAGTGCTTGTCGAGCACCGGCCCGCCGAGCCGGCAGACCCGCCAGTCCAACACGGCGCCCGACAGCGTCATGCTCTCGGTCAGCGCCACGGTCTCGGCCCGGTCCATGCCGCGCCAGAAGACCGCCATGGCGAAGGCCGCCATCTGTTCGGGGCCGACGCACCCGGCGGCGAGGCCGGCGACGAAACTCTCGATCTCGGCCGGCGCCAGGGCGGCGCCGTCCCGCTTGCGGCGGATGATCTCGCTCGGGAGGGCCGAGGGTCGCGAGGCGTCAGACATCGTCGCGCGCCCGGAAGAAGCTGCGCAGCAGCCGCTTCAGCGCGATGGAGCCGCCGAGGGCCACGTCCTTGGTCTCGCCGTGGCTGGGATTGCCGCCGCCGATCCCGGTGGCGAAATTGGTGATGACCGAGAGGCCGGCGACGCGCAGGCCGAGCCGCCGCGCCAGGATGACCTCGGGCACGGTCGACATGCCGACGAGGTCCGCCCCCAGCATCTTGGCCATCTTGACCTCGGCGGGCGTCTCGAAGGACGGGCCCGAGAACCACATGTAGACGCCCTCCCGCAGCGCCGTGACGCCGGCCGAGGCGGCGGCCCGCTTGAAGCGCAGGCGCAGGTGGCGGTCGTAGGCCTCGGCGAGGGGCACGAAACGGTCGTCTCCGCCCGCCCCGATCAGCGGGTTGCGGCCGGAGAAGTTGATGTGGTCGGAGATCAGCGCCATCGATCCCGGATACCAGTCCGAATGGAGCGAGCCGGCCGAGTTGGTGACGATCACCTGGCGCACGCCCAGGCGGGCGAGCGTCTCGATGGGCACCCGCATGGCGCCGGCATCGCCCGTCTCGTAATAATGCGCGCGGCCCTGCAGGGCGACGACCCGCGCGCCCTCCCAGGTGCCGCAGACGAGCCGGCCGGCATGGCCCGAGACGCCCGCGGCCGGGAAGCCCGGCAGGTCGGCATAGTCCACCGCCACCGCGCCCTCCAGCGCGTCCACCATGGCGCCGAGGCCCGTGCCGAGGATCAGGGCGGTCTCGAACGGTCCCGCGATGCCCCGCGCGGCGAGGACGGCGGCGGCGGTATCGGTGTCGGTCATCGTCAGGCTCTCGCGTCGAGATGGTCCGGCCCGAAGCTCTCCGGCAGGAGCGCCTCGAGGGTGAAGCTGCGGCGCAGGCCGTCCGGCCCGGCGATGTGCACCGGGGTGCCGGGGGCGGCGAACTCGCGGATGCGCTGGCGGCAGCCCCCGCAGGGCGTGACCAGGGCCTCGCCGTCGCCCACCACCATCACGGCGGCGATGGCGCGCTCGCCCGCGAGCGCCATGGCGGCGATGGCGCCGGCCTCGGCGCAGGAGCCCTGCGGATAGGCGGCGTTCTCGACGTTGCAGCCCGGGAAGATCCGGCCGGAGGGCGTCAGCACGGCGGCGCCGACCCGGAAGCGCGAATAGGGCGCGTAGGCCTGCGCCTGCGCGGCGCGCGCCGCCGCGAACAGGTCATCGATGACGGCCATCACCGCTCCTTCGTGTAGGGAATGCCGCCCGCGCGCGGCGGCACCGCGCGGCCGATGAAGCCCGCCAGGAGCACCACGGTCAAGACGTAGGGCAGGGCCTGGATGGCCTGCACCGGCACTTCGCCGATCCCGGGCAGCACCGTGCCCTGCAGCCGGATGGCGGCGGCATCGAGGAAACCGAAGAGGAAGCAGGTGGCCAGGGCCGGCCAGGGCCGCCACTTGGCGAAGACCAGCGCGGCCAGCGCGATGAAGCCCTTGCCGGCCGTCATGCCGGTGAGGAAGCCGGCCGCCTGGCCCACCGACAGGTAGGTGCCGGCGAAGCCGCAGAGCACGCCGGCGATCACCACGGCGGCGTAGCGGATGCCCCGCACCGAGACGCCCGCCGTGTCCACCGCGGCCGGGTTCTCGCCCGTGGCGCGCAGCCGGAGCCCGAAGCGGGTGCGGTAGAGCGCGAAGGCCGTCAGCGGCACAGTCGCCAGGGCGAGGTAGGTGAGGGCGTCGTGGCCCGAGACGAGGTTGGCGTAGAGGGGGGCCGATCACCGGCACGCCGCGCAGCGCCTCCGCGCCCGGCCAGGCGAGGCCCTGGAAGCGCGAGGCCGGCAGGGTGAGCTGTGGGGTGCGGCCGCCCTGGCCGTACCAGGCGTTGCCCACCGCCGCCGTGAGCCCCGCCGCCAGCATGTTGATGGCGGCGCCCGACACGATCTGGTTGCCGCGCGCCTCGATGGAGGCGAAGCCGTGGGCCAGGGCGAAGGCCAGCGAGGCCGCGATGCCGGCCGCGAGCCCCACGAGGGCGCTCCCCGAGGCGTCCGCGGCCGCGGCGGCGGCGAAGGCCGCGACCAGCATCTTGCCCTCGAGCCCGATGTCGAAGATGCCGGCCCGCTCGGACCACAGGCCCGCCAGGCAGGCGGAGATCAGCGGCACCGACAGCCTGAGGCTCGAGGCCAGGACGAGGGCGGCGGCCGCGACGGCGTCCTCCATCACGGCACCCTCCCGTCGGGCTCGGCGACGCGCGGCGGCAGGCTGGTCTCGCCGGTGTCGCCGGGCCGCAGCCGGGCGGCGAAGAGGCGCGCGAGGCCGCGGCGGAACAGCCCTTCGAGCGCGCCGGCGAAGAAGACCACCAGGCCCTGGACCACCACGATCATGTCGCGCGTCACCTTGGGCTCGTCGAAGGCGAGCTCCGCCCCGCCCTGGTAGAGCATCCCGAACAGGAAGGAGGCCAGCAGCACGCCGAGCGGGTGGCCGCGCCCCATCAGCGCCACCGCGATGCCGACGAAGCCGTAGCCGGAGGTGAAGTCGAGCAGCAGCCGCCCCTGCACGCCCATGATCTCGTTGACCGCCACGCCGCCCGCGAGCGCCCCCGACAGCGCCATGGCCAGAACCGTGATCCGGGCCGGCGAGATGCCGCCGTAGACGGCGGCCTGCGGGCTCTGCCCCACGGTGCGGATCTCGTAGCCGGTGCGGGTGCGCCAGACGAAGAGCCAGACCGCGAGCGCCGCGGCGAGCGCCAGGAGAAAACTGAGGTTCAACGGGGTCGTCGGCGCCGCCACGCCGAAGGCCGCCAGGACCGATTGCAGCGATGGCACGATGGCGGAGGGCGGGAAGGCGGCCGATTCCGCCTGCATGTCGCCCGTCGGCCGCATCACGTTCACCAGCAGGTAGGCCATCAGGGTCGAGGCCATGAAGTTGAACATGATCGTGGTGATGACGATGTGGCTGCCGCGCTGGGCCTGCAGCACGCCCGGCACATAGGCCCAGGCGGCCCCGAAGAGGGCCGCGGCCGCGATGCCGGCCGGGATCAGCAGCCACGACGGCAGGGCGCCGCCATGCAGGCAGACGAGGGCGCAGCCGAGCCCCCCGAGATAGGCCTGGCCCTCGGCCCCGATGTTGAAGAGCCCGGCATGGAACGCCATGGCCACGGCGAGGCCGGTGAAGATGAAGTCCGTGGCATAGTAGAGGGTGAACCCCAGACCCTCGGCGGAGCCGAGGCTGCCGCCGACGAGTTCCTTGAGGGCGTTCCAGGGATCGACCCCGATGGCGCCGAGCACGAGGCCCCCGGCCAGGAAGGCGGTGGCGACGCTGAGCAGCGGCACGAGGAGGACGTCGGCCCAGGCCGGGAGGGGGCGGGCCGCGCTCACGGGCGCCTCCCGGCTGTCCCGCCGCCGCGCGGATCGCCGTCCCGCCCCTGCGCGCCGGGCCTCATGCCGGCAGCACCAGGTTGCCGTCGGGGTCGAGCGGGAAGAAGGGATTGTGGGCGAGTTC
This sequence comes from Melastoma dodecandrum, assembly GCA_029817715.1. Lineage (NCBI taxonomy): Eukaryota > Viridiplantae > Streptophyta > Magnoliopsida > Myrtales > Melastomataceae > Melastoma > Melastoma dodecandrum. The sequence goes on from JARUPY010000156.1 coordinate 227,630, forward strand.
CCAGATATGGCCGTCGGGATCGGAGAAATAGCCCGAATAGCCGCCCCAGAAGGCGGTCTCGGGCCGCTTCAGCGCCGTCGCGCCGGCCTCCAGGGCCTTGGCGAAGGCCGCGTCCACCGCCGCCGCGCTGTCGAGGTTCTGGGCCAGGGTGACGCCCGAGAAGCCGGGCTGCGAATCCGCGATCCCCGCGTCCTCGGCCAGGGCGCGGCGGCCGAAGAGCGAGAGCGCCATGCCGTTCAGCTGGAAGAAGGCCACGTCCTCGCCCTGGCTGGCGCTCGACGCCGTCCAGCCCAGCGCCTCGTAGAAGCGCCGCGCGGCCGGCACCGAGGCCACGCCGAGCGTCACGATGGTCACGCGAGGGTCCATCAGGCGGCAGTCCTTCTCATGTTACGGGCGGCTCGGAGCCGCCGTCCTCGACGCCCGCCATCAGCAGGCCGAGGTCTCCCACGAAGGCCGGATCGCCGGCCGCGCCGGGCGGCGGGGTGCGGCGGCCCGTGATGCGGCCGCCGCACATGACGAGGATGAGGTCGCTCAGGGCCAGCACCTCGTCGAGCTCCACTGACACGACCAGCACGGCCACGCCGGCGTCCCGCAGCCGCACCAGGCGGCGGTGGATGAACTCGATGGCGCCGATGTCGACGCCGCGGGTCGGCTGCCCGCAGAGCACGATGCGGGGATCGCGCTCGAGCTCGCGCGCCAGCACGATCTTCTGCTGGTTGCCGCCGGAGAAGTTGGCGGTCTTGAGCCGCGGCGCCGCCGGGCGCACGTCGTAGTCGGCCATCCGGCGCGCCGATTCGCCCAGCACGGCGCGGCGGCCGAGGAAGGGGCCGCGCCCGAAGCGGGGCTCGCGGTGGATGCCCAGGATGGCGCTTTCGGCGGCCTCGAAGGCGGTGACGAGCCCCATGCGGTGCCGGTCCTCCGGCACGTGGACGAGGCCGAGGCGGCCGAGGGCGCGGGGCTCGCGCTCCGCCGCGCCGAGCGGCCGGCCGTCGATCAGGATCTCGCCCCCGGCCAGGGGACGGATGCCGGCCAGCACCTCCAGGAGCTCGGACTGGCCGTTGCCCGCCACGCCGGCGAGTCCGGCGATCTCGCCCGCCCGCAGCGTGAAGGACACGTCGTCGAGCAGCTTCACGCCCTTCGGGTCCACGAGCGTGAGGTTGCGCGCCTCGAGGCGCGGCGGTCCCGGCCGGGCCGGCGCCCGCGCCACGGTGAGGGAGACGCGCCGCCCCACCATGGCGTCGGCGAGCGCCGCCGGCGAGGTCGCGGCCGTGTCGACGTTCTCCACGATGGTGCCGCGCCGCATGACCGACACGCGGTCGGTCAGCGCCATGATCTCGCGCAGCTTGTGGGTGATCAGCACCACCGTCACGCCCTGGCGCCGCAGGGTGCGCAGCATGTCGAAGAGCCCGTCGGCCTCGGCCGGAGTGAGCACGGCGGTGGGCTCGTCGAGGATCAGCACCTCGGCGCCGCGCAGCAGGGCCTTGACGATCTCGACGCGCTGCTGGAGCCCGACGCCGAGGTCGCCGACCAGCGCGTCCGGGTCCACCGCGAGGCCGTAGTCCCGGGCGAGCTCGGCCATGCGGGCGCGGACCCTGGCGGTGCCGCGGCGCAGGAGCGGCCCGCCCTCGGCGCCCAGCATCACGTTGTCGAGCACGCTCAAGCTGTCCACCAGCATGAAGTGCTGGTGGACCATGCCGATGCCGTGACGGATCGAGTCCTTCGAGGAGGCGATGCGCACCGGCACGCCCTTGACCCGGATCTCGCCCGCCTCGGCCTCGTAGAAGCCGTAGACGATCGACATCAGGGTCGACTTGCCGGCGCCGTTCTCGCCCACGATGCCGTGGATCGTGCCGGCCGCCACCGACAGGTTCACGTCGTGGTTGGCGCGCACCGGTCCGAAGCTCTTGGCGATCCCCACGAGGTCGAGGGCGGGCGCCGCGGCACCGCGGCGCGGCGGCGCGGGGCGCTCGTGCGGGATGCTCATCGGCTCCGGACGGTCAGTTCGGGCAGGAATTGTCGGTCATGTAATCGTGGACGACGATCTTGCCGGACTTGATGTCCGCCTCGGCGGCATCGGCGGCGGCGAGCATGTCGGGGGTCAGCAGGGCCTTGTTGTACTGGTCCTGCGCGTAGGAGACCCCGTCCTCCTTGAGGCCCAGGACCTGGATGCCGGGCTTCCAGGTGCCGGCCCTGGCGGTCTTGAACGTGTCCTCCACCGCGACGTCGACGTGCTTGAGCATGGAGGTGAGGACGTGGCCGGGGAAGAGGCCGTCCTGGTCGGAATCGACGCCGATACCGAGCTTGCCGGCATCCGCCGCGGCCCGCAGCACGCCGACGCCCGTGGCGCCGGCCGCGTGGTAGACCACGTCGGCGCCGCGGTCGATCTGGGACTTGGCGAGTTCGCCGCCCTTGACGGGGTCCGTCCAGGCCGCGCCGGTCGTGCCGGTCATGTTCTGCAGGACCTCGATCTTCGGGTCGGCATATTTGGCGCCCTGCACGTAGCCGCAGGAGAATTTGTGGATCAGCGGGATGTCCATCCCGCCCACGAAGCCGATCTTGCCGGTCTTCGAGGCCTTGGCGGCGAGCAGGCCGACCAGGAAGGAGCCCTCGCCCTCCTTGAACAGGATGGACTGGACGTTGGGCTTGTCGACGACGGAATCGATGATGACGAACTGCGTCTTCGGGAACTCGGGCGCGACCTTCTCGAGCGCGCTCGCCTGGCTGAAGCCGATCGCCACGATGGGCGTCATGCCGTCCTTGGCGAATTTGCGCATGGCCTGTTCGCGCTGGGCGTCGTTCTGGATCTCGAAATCGCGGAAGGCGATGCCGGTCTCCTTCTTGAACTTCTCGGCCCCCGCGAAGGCGCCTTCGTTGAAGCTTTTGTCGAACTTTCCGCCGATGTCGTAGATCAGGGCGGGCTTGATGTCGGCGGCCCGCGCCGCCCCGAGGACGAGGAGGCTGGCACCCGCCAGAACGACCGCGATCCTGCCCAGCGCCATGGTGACGTCCCTTCCTGGGTCGCCACGACGACGGCCCTCACGGGCCGAGCATGGCACGGCGCGTGCCGGCCGGGAAGCCGGGACGTGACGGCATCCCGTGCCGTCACGCGCCGGCGGCCCGACGGTAGACGTCGAGCACGTGGACCCGGATGGCCGAGGACAGGTTGGCGCTGCCGCGGGTCCGGTCGATCTCGGCCACGAGGCCCGAGAGGGACAGGTGCCGGGCTTCGGCGATCTCGCGCAGGGCCTGCCAATAGGCGTCCTCGAGGGACACGCTCGTGCGGTGGCCCGCCACGCTCAGCGACCGCTTGGCGACGGCGGCCGCGCCGTCAGTCGGGCGCGCCATCGCGGGGCGGCTCGCGGCGATGGCGGTCGAGCGCCGCGTCGCGGCGGGCGGTCTCGTCGGCCGAGGCGGCGCGTTCGGCGGCCGTGCGGCCGAAGGCGGCGCGGTTGCGGCCGGCCTCCTCGGCCTTCAGCGCCCGGTCCCGCGCCTTGCGGGCGCGGCGCAGGTTGACGATCTCGCCCACGGGCCGGATCCGCGGCGCGTCAGGGCTTCTTGCGGAAGGCGTCGATGGAGACGACCTTGGTGTCGCCGCCCTTCTCGCCCTCTGCCCCGTCGTCGACCTTGGCGAGCACGGGCTTCAGCTTCTCGCCCGCCTTGTCCTTCGGCTTGTCGTCCGGCTTCTGCGGCGCGTCGCCGAGGCGGGCCGGGACCTGCGTGTCGATCGTGGCGAGGGCCCGGGGACCCTTGGGGGCCTCGGCCAGGGCCGGGCGGGGCGCCTCGGCGAGCGCGGGCTTGCCGGAGCCTTCCGCGGCGGCGCCGTCCTTGACGTCGAACTTCAAGCCGAAGGTGACGGAGGGGTCCTGGAACATCGTGATGGCGGCGAAGGGCACGAAGAGCCGCTCGGGCATGTTGTTGAAGGACAGGCCGACCTCGAAGCCCGCCTCCGTCACGGTGAGGCCCCAGAACTGGTGCTGGAGGATCACCGTCATCTCGTCCGGGTAGCGCTCGCGCATGCGGTTGGACAGGCGCAGGCCCGGCGCATTCGTCTTGAAGGTGATGAAGAAGTGGTGCTCGCCCTGCAACCCGTTGCGGGCGACGTCGCTCAGCACCTGGCGCACGACCCCGCGCAGGGCGTCCTGAACGAGCAAGTCGTAACGGATCAGGTCGGCCATCGAATTCCACCGGCTGGGCATGCGAGACAAGGGTAGGACGCTGTCGCCGGGGCGCCCGCTCCGCTCCCGAGCGGAGCCTCGGCAGTCGGTTCCGGACGTACCGCGCCTGCGGGGCGGTCCGGCGACGGTCGCGACATCCGCGATCCGCCGACGGAACGGCTGGAGGTCACGTCGTGTCCCGGCCGCGCGGCCCGTCCCGGATCGCCGGATCCGGCGTCACCCAGACGATGATAATGGCGGGGGGGACCGAAGTCCAGGGTAGCGGCCCCCGTCGCAGGGCGGAGAAGGTGGGCCAGCGCGGCAGCGCTGGACGGATGAGGGGCAACCACGGGTCGATTTCTGGAAGACGCGCGGGCGGCGTCCGCCGGCCGTGCCGCCGTCGTCAGAACCGGTGCGCTACGCCCGCGGCGGCCTGGAAGTCCGGCGCGGCGCGGTTCAGGCCGATGAAGGCTTCGAGGTCGAGCTGGGTGTCCGGCGTCACCAGATAGGCGATGGCGGTGTCGAACGTCGCGGTGTCGGGCGTGCCGCGGTCGGCATTGAGCACCGAGGTCACTTCGATGCTCGCCGTCAGTCCCTCGACGCCCGGGACCGGGTGCGACAGGTTGGCGACATTCGTCGCGCTGGCGAAGGCCGGTCCCGTGCCGTTGCGCATGGCCTGAACCTGGCTCTGCAGTTCGAGCGTGACGTCCTGCGGCAGCTTGAGACTGAGGGGCGCCACGACGCCGCCGATGACGCGCTGGTTGCCGAAATGCGGGTCGCCGCTGGGCAAGCCGACGAAGGGCGCCAGCGCGAGGGCCGCCTTGCCGCCGTCGTTGCCGAACAGATTGTAGCGCGCCTGGAGCGTGACGGTGCCGGTCCCGACATCGCCCGAGAGGCGCCGGCCGGTCGCGTCCGCGACCGTCCGGTCGGCCATCAGGCCCGCCGTGAAGAGGTCGAATTCGAGGGACGGCGTCAGGCCGACCCGCAGTTCGGGATCGGCCGCCTGCCAGGTCGTCGTGGTGGTCCCGTGATCGCGCGACTGCATGACATTGGCGAGGTCGCTCTCGATCTGCACCCGCCCGGGGTCCAGGGTGAAGGGCGACAGGCTGTTCAACGGCCGGTCCGGGGAGAAGCTGCGCAGCGCGGCATCGGGCGTCGGGTTGATCAGGCCGTAGATGGAGGGCCCGGCCGCGAGGGTCGGGCCGCACAGGGACGGCAGGCAGGATGCGAGCGGCAGGATCGCCGCAACGCGGGCACGCAGGCGTCTCATGGGGTCCCATCGCGGCTCGGATCGGACCAGTCTACGACCGTGAGCCGGGCCGCGACAACCGGGCGTCGCGACCCGCATGGTCCGCGTCCGCCCGCCCCGTCAGCCGGGCTGCCCCTGGCAGACGACGACGGGATTGGCGAGCGGGCTCTCGAAGCCGAAAGCCCTGGTAGACGACCACGTTTGCTGTTGCCGGGCACGAGCAGGAACGTGCCCGCGACGACCTGCGGCCGGTCGTCGGTGGTCTTGAGCGCCCAGGAGAAGTTGCAGGGACTGCGCCGGTGCCCGCGGATCGACGTGGCAGCACAGGAGCTGCGCGCCGCCGGCCAGCGCGGCTCCGCCGCAGCATAGGGCTGCGCCGCGACGGCGGCCGCCCGGACCCATCAGGGCGGCGGCGAGCGCCGCTGCGCGGCATCTTCTCTTGACGGTGGCCATCATGGCGGCGGGCCTGCGACGGAAACGAAATAGGGAAACCTGATCGTTTCCGTAATATGGCCACGCGGCCGGCCGTCATCAAGCGCCGGCCGACCGGCAGCCGTCCAGGAACAGGCGGGCGCAGCGTTCGGCGCGTTTCTCGATGGCGGGACGCGCTCGGCAGCGGCGCCTGGCCCAGCATGGCCCCGCGCGAGGGGCTCGAAGATCATCATGCCGCGGAAGCATGCCGGCGGCCTCGTCGGGATCCTCGAGGGTGACGAGGCCGGCCCGCGCCAGCCGGTCGAGGCACCGCACGAGCACGCGCTGGGTGGCGAGGACCAGCGCAACGGTTAGAAGTCGGCCGCGAGTTCGGGGAAGCGGCCGCTTTCGGCCAGGACGAGCTTCTGGATCGCCGTCGTAATCGGCCGACAGGGCTAGGAGCCCGTTATTCGGTGAGGATGCGCACCAGGGCGGCCTCGGGCGGCAGGGCCGCGACCCGGTCCTCGTCGAGCGCCAGGATGAAGCGGTCGATCCGGTCGGCGAGCGATACCCGAAAGAGGTCCGCCTTGGTGGGAATGAGGCGGTAGAGCGTCTTCTTCGACACCGCTGCCGCGCCCGGGCGACGTCGTCCATGCTGGCCGCGGTCGTAAACCGCTCGCGACGAAGACCCCGCTGGGCCGCCTCGGCGATCAGCCGGCGGGTCTCCGCGTCGGACCGGACCTGTGGGCGGCCCCTTGGCCGCCGCTCCGCAATGGCGACGTCGCTCATCTCCCATCCATTCCCTGCTTGACAGGCGAAAGCTAGTCACTACTTTGGAGACTATCAAGTTTCCTTATCGGGAGCGCGCCGCCGGAACGACCGGGCGCCTCCGAGGACACGTCCCATGTCGAAACATCCCGGACCCTTCGAAGCCGAGCGCGAGGCCCCCGCCGCGGAAGCGCTTACGTCCCCGTCGCGCCGGTCGCCTCCAGCCCCCGCCAAGACCCGGCCGGCCCATGCGCGCCGGCTGCTGATGCTGGCGGCGGGCCTCGCGGCCGTCGGCGCGGGCGGGTGGTACGGCTACGATTACTGGACGGTGGGCCGCTTCCAGATCTCGACCGACGACGCCTATGTGGCGGGGCCGACACCGTCACGATCGCCCCCAAGGTCTCGGGCTACCTCGTCGAGGTGCTGGCCCTGGACAACGAAGCCGTGAAAGCCGTGGCAGGTGCTGGCCCGGATCGACGACCGCGACTTCCGGGTCGCGCTCGATCAGGCCAAGGCCGACGTCGCCGCCGCGCAGGCCCTGATCCAGAGCCAGCAGGGCGCCGTCGCCACCCAATCGGCGCTGATCGAGGCCGCCAAGGGTTTCGGTCGCGGTCGACCGGGCCAACCAAACCTTCGCCGAGCAGGAGAACAAGCGCTACGCGGACCTCGCGACCTCGGGCTACGGCTCGGTCCAGAACGCCCAGAACGCCGCCGCCAAGGATCGCGGCCGCCCGCGCCCAGCATCGCGCGGGATACCGGCACGCTGGAGTCCATGACGCGCCAGCTCGACGTCATCAAGGCCTCAGATGGCGCAGGCCCAGGCGGGCGCTGGCGCACGACGAGGCGGTCGCACGCCAGGCGGAGCTCAACCTCGGCTACACGACGATCGTGGCGCCCGGCGACTGGCACGGTGGGCAACCGCACCCTCCGGGTCGGCCAGTGTACGTGGCAGGCCGGCACGCAGCTGATGTCGGTCGTGCCGGCCGATGCCGCCTATGTGGTGGCCAACTACGAAGGAGACGCAGCTGACCGACGTCAGGCGCGGCCAGCAGTGACCATCGAGGTCGACATGTATCGGGCCGGGTCTTCCGCGGTCCGCGTCGACAGCCTAGCCCCCGCCAGCGGCCAGGAATTCGCGCTGCTGCCGCCCGACAACGCCACCGGCAATTTCACCAAGGTCGTGCAGCGCATCCCGGTCAAGATCATGCTCGATCCCGACAGCGAGCGCTCCGGCGAGCTCCGCCCCGGCCATGTCGGTCGAGCCCAGCATCGACATCAAGGGCGAGGGCCGGGTCCGCACGGCCGGACCGCGACTGAGCGGCGTCCCGGGCCGTCGCCGGTCCGAACCTTTCCAGGCCTGCGCGGCTCCGCGCGGCCTCGGCCCTCGAGGAGAGGAGGGGCTTTCTCCCATGCCGACCACCATCTCGACGGCGCCGGCCGGCGGCCAGCACGCGCGCCTGGATCGCCGTGCTCGCCTGCATGATCGGCGCCTTTATGGCGATCCTCAACATCCAGATCACCAACGCGTCGCTGCTCGACATCGAGGGCGGCATCGGCACGGGCGTCGACAACGGCGCCTGGATCTCGACCGCCTATCTGATCGGCGAAATCATCGTGATCCCGCTCACCGACTACCTCAGCCGGGTGTTCTCCTTCCGCCGCTACATGCTGGCCAATGCGGTGCTGTTCCCGCTGTTCTCCCTCGCCTGCGCGTTCACGCACGACCTCGGGTCCATGATCGTGCTGCGCGCGCTGCAGGGCTTCACCGGCGGCATCCTGATCCCGATGGCCTTCACCATCGTTCTGACCAAGCTGCCGAAGCCCCAGCAGCCCATCGGCCTGGCGCTGTTCGCCATCGCGGTGACCTTCGCCCCGGCCATCGGCCCGACCATCGGCGGCTACCTGACCGAGAACTACGGCTGGCAGACCATCTTCTACATCAATGCCGGGCCGAGCGCGTCATGGTGATACGCCCTCGCCCTCACGCTCGACACGACGCCCATGCGACCTACGACCTGCTCAAGGACGGCGACTGGGGCGGCATGGCCACCATGGCGGTGGGCCTCGCGGCTTCCAGACCGTGCTCGAGGAGGGCAACAAGGACGATTGGTTCGGCTCGCCCTTTCATCCTGCGCCTGGCGGTGGTGGCGGCGGTCTTCCCTGACGCCTTCATCGCGATCCGAGCTCACGGTCAAGAAGCCGCTCGTGAACCTCCGCCTGCTGAAAGCAGCGCAACTTCGGGATCGGCGTGCGTGGCCAACACGCTGGTGGCTTCGCGCTGTTCGGCTCGGTCTACATCCTGCCGCAATATCTGGGACAGGCGCAGGGCTACAACGCCGAGCAGATCGGCGACGTGCTGGCCTGGACCGGCCTGCCGCAGCTTGTGCTGATCCCGCTCGTGCCCATGATGATGAAGCGCCTCGACGCGCGTTACATCGCCTGCGCGGGCATCGCCATCTTCGCCGCGAGCTGCTTCATGAACACGACCCTGTCCTTCGACAATGGCGGTGACCAGTTCTTCCTGCCCAACATCGTGCGCGCCATCGGCCAGGCCTTCGTGATCACCCCGATCAGCGCGGTCACCACGGCCGGCATCGCGCCAGGAGGACGCGGGGGACGGCCTCGGGCCTTTCCAACATGCTGCGCAACCTCGGCGGGGCGATCGGGGACGGCGTCGCTCGGCACCATCCTGGACCAAGCGCGAGCAGTTCCACACGAACATTCATCGGCCAGTCGGGTGACCCTGGGCCGCGAGGAGGTGCGGGCGCGGCTGGCCGGGAATGACCGATTACTTCATGGCGCACGGCATCTCGACCGTGCGGCGGCGGGCGCCAAGGCCGTGGCGGCGCTCGGCGCCGCGGTGAAGCGGCAGGCCCTCGTGATGGGGTTCAGCGACACGTTCGGCGGTGATCGGCGTGCTCCTGGCCCTCGCGGCCGTGTCGGTGCTCTTCGCTCCGCAAGCCGCAAGGCGCGGCGGGCGCGGGCGGCGCGCACTGAGCCCGGACGCGCGGCGTCAGTTCCAGGCGCCGGCCTGCGCCCGCCGGCGCATGCCGTCGACGAACAGGCGGACCGCCGGCGTCCGGGCACGACCCGCGTCGAAGAGCAGGTGGACCGGGATCGGGGGTGGGGCATGCGCGTCGAGGACGCTGCGCAGCGCGCCCGAGGCGAGGCCCCTCGGCGGCCTTGGTAGCTGAGGAGGTTCGCCAGGCCCTGTCCGGCCAGGACGGCCGCGAGCTCAGCGTCGACCGACGTCACGGTCAGGCGCGGGGCGACCGCGATCCCGCGGGAACCGCGGGCCGAAGCGCCAGGGGGCGCCGGGGCGGATGGCGTCGCCCCGCCACGATGTCGTGCCGGGACAGGTCGCGCGGATCGACCGAGGGTCCCGCGCCGCGCCAGATAGGCCGGACTGGCCACCACCACGCGGCGCACCGATCCGATCGCGACCGCCCGCAGGCTGCTGTCGCGCAGGGGCCCGATGCGGACCGCGACGTCGATCCCCTCCTCGATGAGGCGGATGTTGCGGTCGAGCAGCATGAGCCGCACCGACAGGTCCGGATGCCGGGCGAGGAGGTCCGCCACCACGGGCAGGACGTGGCAGCCGGCCGAAAACACCGCGCGCCGTGACGTGCATTTCGCCGCGCGGCGCCGATTGCGCCCCCCATGGCACTCGCGTTCGGCCTCCTGCAGCTGTGCCAGGATCTCGCGGGCCCGCGCCAGGAATGCGGCCCCCCTCGTCGGTCAGCGCGACGCTCCGCGTCGAGCGGCGGAAACAGCGCCGTGCCGAGATGGCGTTCGAGCGCCGCGACCGTCAGGGTCACGGGCGGAGGCGACATGCCGAGATGGCGGCCGGCCGGCGCGAAGCCGTTGCGCTCCGCAACCCGCGACGAAGGTGGTCAGCGCCGCGAAGCGGTCCACGGGATCGTTCCGGAAAGTGGAATCGTGAACTGCCACCCTGACGGATTATCGCCGCTGCGTGAAGCGCCTAGCTTGGGCCCATGACGAGCGCATTCTTCCATCACCTGTTCGGCGACGCTTCCCGAACCCTCCAGACGCTGGCCGGGTCGCGCGCCAGCTACGCCCGGCGGGAGGCCCCGTCGGACGACGACCGGGACGCCCTGACGCACCGGGAACTCGCCTTTCCTCGGCAACGCGCGACAGCCTCTACCTCGCCAGCGTCACCTGCCGACGGCTGGCCCTACCTGCAGCATCGCGGCGGCCCCGCGGGGGTTCGTCCGGTGGCTCGGCGGGAACAGGATCGGCTTCGCCGACTACCCCGAGCAATCGCCAGTTCATCTCCCTCGGCAACGTGGTCGAGCGGGGGCGCGTGCGCTTTTCGCCATGGATTATCCGGCGCGGCGGCGCCTCAAGCTGATCGGCCGGGGCCCGCCTCGTCACGGGCCGCGGAGGATGCCGGGCTCGTGGAAAGCGCCTCGCATCCCGCGGGCCGCAGACCGGGGCGGCGCTGGTGATCGACGTCGTCGGCTTCGACTGGAAACTGTCCCCAATATATCGAGCCGCGCTTCACGCGCGCGGGAGCTCCAGCCGCTCCTGGCGGAAGAATGCCGCGCTGCGCGCCGAACTGGCCCGCCTCAAGGGCGAGGCCGCGCCGCCGGACCCGTGATACGGTCTCGGGTCGGATGCATGCGGTATCGGCATCGTCTCTCCGCTCCATGTTGCCCGTTCCGCCGTCATCGCGAGGAGCATGGGCGACGAAGCGATCCAGGCGACGGTTCAGAGCCTGTTTTGACCACTGGAGCGGGTCTGCGCCGCGCTCTTTCCGGATGATCGGCAGGAGAAGTTGCGAATGAGCAGTGGCCGAGCCACGGTCGAGCACCTCGACAAGGGTCCCATCGCGGCCTGCCGCGATGGGTGCCCTGAACCGAGCGCCGAAAAGGGCTCGGCCCGCCAATCTCGGGCCTGCCCGAGATGGGCATCCTTTGATAGCGCCGATGCGGGCGAGCCCGCAGCGCCGTGGGTTGAGCCGCGATGGCCGCCTGAGGCGTCGAGCGGCTCGCCGATACGGAAGTATCGGCTTCACCCCTCTCCTGTCATGCGGCACGTCGCGACTCAACGCGGTACTGGCTCCAGTGGTCAAACAGGCTCTCAGGGCGGGCCCGGCGCGTGTGCCGTCCTCGACCCGCCACAGGCTCACGCCCGGCCTGGATGGCTTCGCTTCGCTCGCCATGACGGCGGAGGCGACGCCAGCGGCGTTCCGCGCGCGGCGGGACGCGTACAGGCCGAGCGGGGCAGCCCGGGATGATATGATAGGGGATTCCCGTCGGACCGCTCCGCGGACGCGGTCCACGAAAAGACTCACGAGGGGATCGATGGACAAGGTCGCCCGGGGATCGAAGCGTGCCGACCAGCCGGGGACGCGCTCGCGACGTTCCATCCGATCTGCGATGCCATCGCCCTGTTGCTCCGGCCGCATGCCGAAGTCGTGTGCTGCACGACCTGGCGAGCGAGACGGTGAGCTACATCGCCAATAATTTCTCGAAACGCGAAGTGGGCGAGCCCTCGCTGCTGCACGAGATCGACTTCAAGCCCGACGACCGGACCATCGGCCCCTACGAGAAGGTCAATTTCGACGGCAGGGCCCTGAAATGCATCAAGCGCCGTGCTCAGGGATCACGGGGGCGGCGCCATCGCGGTGCTGTGCATCAACATCGACGTGTCGCACATCCGGGCGGCCGTGCAGGTTCTCGCCGGCATGGCGACCGTGCCCGGTTCCGAGGGACGGCCGACCGCGCTGTTCAAGGAGGACTGGCACGAGCGGATCAACGAATACATCCACGGCTGGACGGCCAGTCCGCGGCCTCGCCATCGCCGACATGACCCGGGCGCAGAAGCAGGCCCTGGTGCGGGGAGCTCGCCGACGACGGCGCCCTTCGGCGGCGGCACGCCGCCGCCTATCATCTCGAAGATCCTGCGGATGGGCCGGGCCACGGTCTACAACTACCTGCGGGGTACAGCAGGTCCGGGTAGGATCCGTCCGGGCGCGGGCGGGTCAGGCGACGAGGCCCATGATGCGGTCGCCGGTCGAAATTTGCGCCGCAGAGCAGCACCACGCTGGTCTCCCCGCGCTGTTCCTCCGCCACGGCCCTCGAAACCCGCCAGCGCCAGGGCGGCCCGCGCCCTCGACGATCATGGTCTCGTGGCGGGCGAGGGAGCGGAGCGCGGCCGCGATGTCCCGCTCGGTGCTGACCAGGACGCGGTCCACCACCGCGCGCGCCAGGGACAGCGTGACGGTGTCGTCGTCGATGCCGCCCGCGACGGCATCGGCCAGGGTCTCGCGATGCTCCGATCTCGACGACGCGGCCTCGCCGCCATGGAGTCGGCCAGCGCCTTCGAATGGGCCGCCGCACACGCCGAAGACCCGCGTTCGCGGGCTGAAGGCCTATGAGCACGGAGCCGATGCCGCCGATCAGGCCCCCGCCGCCCATGGCGACGAAGACGTTGTCGACCCGGCCGCACTGCTCCAGGATCTCGAGGCCGATGGTCCCCTGGCCGGCGATCACCTCGACGTCGTTATAGGGCGACACGTAGGCGTAGCCCTCGGCGACCGCCAGCGCCTGCGCGTGCCGCTCGGCGAGGCCGGCCTCCGCCCGTGCAGGATCACCCGGGCCCCGTAGCCTCGATCGCCTCGCGCTTGGCCCGGACGACCGTTTTCGGGCAGCACCACGGTCAGCTCCCGCCCCAGGGCCTTGGCGGCGTGGGCGGCGGCCGATCCCCGTGATTGCCCGAGGAGGCGGTGATCAGCCTCTGGCCGGGGGGGTGCGCGGAGATCCTGGCGGTCGCGCCCCTGAGCTTGAACGAGCCCGTGAGCTGGAAATTCTCGGCCTTGAACAGGACCGTCCGCGCCGGCGGTCCTGCCGGCCGTCCGCGCCGGGAGGAGGGGCGTCTCGTAGACGTGGCGGCGGATGCGCGCCCTCGCCTGGACGGCCCTGGCGGCGATCTCGTGGAACAGCTCACGGCATGGCGTGGTCCGTGTTCAGGAAGGGCGGCGGAGCCGCCGCAGGAAGTCCCGCGTCCGGGGATGCGAGGGGGGCGCCGAAGAAGCGTCTCGGGATCGGCCGTTTCCACGATGGCGCCCTGGTCCATGAAGACGATCCGGTCCGCCACGCCCCTGGCGGAAGCCCATCTCATGCGTGACCACCACCATGGTGAGCCCTTCCCGCGACAGGTCCGTGATTCACGTCGAGCACCTCCTTGACCATCTCCGGGTCGAGCGCCGAGGTCGGCTCGTCGAACAGCATGATCTTGGGATTCATGCAGAGCGACCGCGCGATGGCGACGCGCTGCTGCTGGCCGCCGCTGAGGTGCCGCGGATAGGCACCAGCCTTGTCGGCGAGCTGCATGCGGGCCAGCATGGCCATGGCCTGCTGCTCGGCCTCGCGGCGGGGCGTCCTTGCGGACCTGGCGCATGGCCAGCGTGAGGTTGGACAGCACCGTCAGGTGCGGGAACAGGTTGAAGTGCTGGAACACCATGCCGACGTCGCCGCCGAGCTTGAGCACGTCGGAACAGTCCGGCGCAGGCTGTGGCCGGCGATGCGGAACATCGCCGCCCTGCCGCGGGCTCGAGGCGGTTGATGCAGCGGATCAGCGTCGATTTCCGCCGATCCCGAGGGACCGCACAGGACGACGCCGCTCGCCGCCGCGACCGCGAGGTCGATGCCGCGGAGCACCGTGTGGGACCCGTAGGCCTTGACGAGACCGGTCGCGGCGATCAACGGGGCGGCCCCGACGGTCGCGGCCCGCCGCCGCCTCGGGCGGGCCCTGCGCCGGACCGGCGCGGCGCCGGGCCACCGGCGCTCGATCAGGCGGAACGCCAGGGCGAATCAGGAAGCCGAACCGCGAGGTAGAGGAGGCAGGCCACCGTGAAGGCCTCGAAGGGCGCGTAGGGTCTTGGCCGTGAAGGACCGCGCCGCCCCGGACATCTCCATCACGGTCACGGCGCTCGCGAGCGAACTCGCCTTCAGCACCAAGGAACGAGCTCGTTGCCGATGGAGGGAGGACGGCCCGGTAGACCTGGGGCAGGAGCACGTGGACCATGCGGCTGCGGTCGCGGACAGGCCGAGCGAGATGCAGGCCTCCAATCTGCCCGGCCGGCAGGCGCCTCAGCCCGCCCGCCAGGACCACGGCCATATAGGCTGCCGAATTGAGGCCGATGGCGATCACGGCGCAGTCGAAGGGGTCCCGCAGGATCGGCCACAGCCACGCTGGCCCGCACGGCGGGGAACTGGGCCAGCCCGTAGTTAGACGATGAAGAGCTGCACCAGCAGGGGGCTTCCGCGGACCAGGAAGGGTGTAGGGCGGCGGCCGGCCAGCGCAAGCAGCGGCGCGCGCGCCGCCAAGGGCCAAGGCGATCGGCAGCGCGCCGACCTGGCCGATCGCGAAGCCCATGAGGGTGATGAGCAGCGTCAGCCTCAGCCGCCGAGGACGACCGGGAGGGCCTCCTTGAGCATGTCATACGACACCGCGCGTCATCTCCCGTGCGTCAGGCGCCGCTCGCCGAGCGCCAGCGCGGCGCTCGACACGCTCGTGATCGCCACGTAGAGCCCGGGCGACGACGAGGTAGAACTTCATGGGGGCATGGGTCGCGCCCGCCGCCACCACGCCCTGCCGCACCATCTCGCCGAGCCCGATGACGGAGACGAGGGCGCTCTCCTTCAGATCACGAGCCACTGGTTGCCGAGGCCCGGCAGGGCCATAGGCCACCATCTGCGGCAGGATGACGAGCCGGAACATGGCGCCCGGCCTGAGGCCCAGGCTCTCGGCGGCCTCCGACTGGCCCTCGGGGATGGTCTGCAGGGCCGCCCCTCAGGATTTCGGTCAGGTAGGCGCCGGCCACGGACCGACAGGGCGCAGATGGCCGGCCGTCAGCGCGTTGACCTCGACGTAGGTGCCGAAGGCCGCGCTGAGGAGCACGGTGCCCCGTAGTAGACGACGAAGATGACGAGCAGTTCGGGCAGCCCCCGGATTCACCGTCCACATAGGCGATCACGAGCCACCGGATCGGCGCGGGGGCCGAATTCCTCCCCCACCACGGACGCGACCCGCGACGAGGAGGCCCGCCGCGAAGCTGCCGACCCGCCACTTCGAGCGTGACGAGCAGCCCTTGCAGTAGGCTGGGCACGTAGGGAGAGGATGAAACTGCATCGACCGGCCTCCGGGCTTCGCCGCCGCGCGGCCGCGGCCGCGAACCCGTATCGTCATACCCTGTCCGCCGGGCCGCCGCGCGGGCCTCAGCAGTGTTCCGTCGGTAGGCCTACAAAACCCTGCTCGATTCTACCAGAGGACGAAGCAGGATCACTGTCCCTTGAACGACAGGTCGTAGTCGAAATATTTTTTCGACAGGGCCGTCATGGTCCCGTCGGACAGCATCCCGGCGATCGCCTTGTCGAGGCGGGCCTTCAGGTCCTCAGCGGCCCTTCTTCAGGGCGATGCCCTGGCCGTTGCCGATACTCGGCATAGTCGGCGCTCGACAGGATTGGTGTCCGGCGAGTTCGAGCTGACCGTCGTGGGACTATGATCAGCTCCGACCAGGACGGATGTTTCGAGCAGGCCCGCGTCGATGCGGCCGGCGGCGAGGTCGTCGGCGATCTGCTCGTTGCGCTTCGTAAGCCCGCACGTCGGCGTCCTTGAAGTGGGCCTTGGCCACGGCTTCGTGGGTCGATCCGCTCTGGGACGCCGATGATCTTGCCCGTCAGGGCCTTCTCGAGATCCGCCCGGGTCTTGTTGGCCGGCGGCGAATCGGGCTGCCCTTGGACGTCGCGACGTGATAGGGCGAGTCGGCATAGGCCCGCGTGAAGTCCACCTGCTTCGCCCGGGGCCGCCGTGATGGACAGCGCGGACATCACGAGGTCGAACTTGCCCAACGAGCAGGCTCGGCAACAGGCCAGTCGAAGGCCTGGTTGGTCAGACGCAGTCCGCCGCGATGCGCTTGCAGATCTCGTCGCCGACATCGCCCGTCGAAGCCCACGACCTTGCCGGTCGCGGTCGGTCGATTTCGACACGGCGGATAATCGGCGCTGGTGGCGACGCGCAGCGTTTCCGCCTGGGCCGCGACCCGTCGCGAGTCCGATCAGGACGGATGCCAGGATGGTCAGTCTCATGTCGATGCTTCCCCTTCGGTGTTTCGGTCGTGGTTCTCGCGGCCCGGCCGAGTGGCGCACGGCGTTCCCGCGCTTCCATAGCGTGACCCTCCGGAGCCCGCTCCAGGACCGTCTGGCGATCGCGATGTCCTGGGTGGCGATGCCCGTGAGGGTCCGCGATGGTGACGTCCGACGCCGCCTGGCGCCCGCCCGCCGTCGTCCCGCCAGCACCAGGCCGAGCTCGACGCAATCCTCGGCCCGGATCAGGCCTTCGGCAAGGGCGCCGGCGAATTCGCCTGTGCGCGAGGCACTGGCGCGCATCAGGACGACCGCGCGGGAGGTCGGCCCGCAGGAGCAACCGCGCCTCCAGTTCCTGCTTGCCGGGCGAATCCGCCCCGACGGCGGTGATGTGGGTGCCGGCTGCGAATCCAGTCGGACCGGTATGAGCGGGTGCGTCGCCGGCGTGGTCGTGACGATCACGTCGGCGTGCCCGGCACAGCGTCTCGAGAATGATCCGTCGCGACCGCGACGTCGAGGCCCGCCGCGGCGAGGTCGCCGCGCAGCTCCGCCGCCGCCGCGGCCGACCGCCCCCAGACCGCGAAGCGGACCGGCCGCCCGGCCAGGGCCGCGATGGCGCGCGCCTGGAAAACCCGGCCTGCCGTGCCAGTGCCGGACGATGGCGAAAAGCGTCGCATCCGGCCGGCACAGCGCGAAGGTCGCGACCAGCGCCGCCGATCCCCGTCCGGAGGATCCGTCAGCCAGCCCGCCGTCGCTCAGCAGGGCCACGACTTCGCCGGGTGACGGCCGAGAGCGCCACGATCATGCCGTTGCTCGACGGCAGGCCCCTGGCGGGATTGTCGTAGAAGCCCGAGGCGATCTTCACGACGAAGAAGATCGGGTCGCCCAGCGATGTAGCCGTATTTGATATGGCACTCGCCGTTGCGCCCCGGGAAATCGAGGTGGCCCAACGGAGGCACGTCGGCGCGTCCGATCAGTGACCGCCCACATAGGCGTCCCTGATCGCCGCGACCGTCTCCGGCGTCGATGGACACGAGCTCCTGGATCGCGGTTCGAGAAAGCTGGAGCATCGAGGCCCTGTCGGTCGGTGGAGGCGGACGACCGCCTGGAGGCCGCGCGCCCGCCGGCATCGCGGGGCGCGGGGCAGCATCGCACCGGTCGCACTCTATCGCTCATGGACGATTTTTGTCGATAGTGGATTCGTTTGTCAAAATCTCAGGCCGCCCCCGCCAGGGCCAGCCGCGCCGAATGGGCGCGCAGCAGCGCGCCGGGGCGGATCACGGCGTCGTTGAAATCGTAGGAGGATTGGTGGAGACGGCCGGAATCCCCGGCCGGCCCGTTGCCGATCCAGGCATAGGCCCCGGGGCGATGGCGCAGGAAGATGCCGAAATCGTCCCCCACCATGCTGGGCCTGGCGGCGCCCGCGGCGGCCGTCAGCCCCGCGGCCGCGATGGCGCCGCGCATGATGTCCCGCTCGGCGGGCGTGTTCACCACGGGCGGGCACATCGGCTCCTCGAAGCGGAGGTCGAAGCCGCAGGACGCGATGGCGGCCGCCGCTCCGGCGATGCCGCTGGTGCGCTCGCGCAGGAGCTCCAGCGTCTCCGTGCGGAAGGCGCGCAGCGTGCCCTTCAGCTCGGCGGAGCGCGGGATGATGTTCTGCGCTTCCCCGCCCTTGAAGGACCCGACGGTCGCGACGGCGGACTCGTAGGGGTCGACCGCCCGGCCCACGGCCTGCTGCAGCCCGGTGATGAAATGGCCGCCCGCCAGCAGAGGGTCGCCCGTGAGATGCGGCATGGCGGCGTGGCCGCCGGGGGCCGAGAAGGACAGGTCGAATTCCGAACTCCCCGCCATCACGGGCCCGTCGTGCACCACCACCGCCCCGGCCGGCAGGCCCGGCCAGTTGTGCAACCCGAAGATCCGCGAGAAGGGGAACCGGTCGAGCAGCCCGTCCTTCAGCATGATCTGGGCGCCGCCCCACCGCTCCTCGGCGGGCTGGAACAGCAGGTGGACGGTGCCGCGGAAATCGCGGGACCGGGCCAGCATCAGCCCCGCCCCGATCAGGATGGCGACGTGGCCGTCGTGGCCGCAGGCGTGCATCCGCCCCTGGGATCCATGGACCCGTAGGGCAGGCCCGTCCTCCTCGAAGATCGCGAGCGCATCCCATGTCTCGGCGGCAGAGCGACCGCCGGGCCCGGGGCGGCGCCCTCGACGATGCCGACGACGCCGTGGCCGCCGATCCCGCCCTGGACGGGGATCCCGGCTTCCGACAGGCGCTCCGCGATGAAGGCCGCCGTCCAGGCCTCTTCGAGGGCGATTTCGGGGTGGGCGTGGAGCGCGTGACGATAGGCGGTCAGCCTCCCCACGTCCTGCTCGGTGAGATCGATCGTCGACGTCCCGCGTTGCATGGTGCTGTCCTGGTCCTGGCGGCCCGGACGGGGCCCGGGGATCCCGAAGCGCGCCGCTCGTGTTCAGCCCCCGTGCCGGGGCGGCGTCCATCAGGTAGGCGCCCATGCGGGACAGGCCCTCGCGCAGCACCGCCGCGTTGTTGCAATAGCCGATGCGGACATGGCCCTCCATGTCGAAGGCGCTGCCCGGCGTCAGCATCACGCCCGTCTTGTCGAGGAGGTCGATGCAGAAGGGCTCCGAGGCGACGGGAAGGTCGTATTTCAGCATCGCCGTGGTGCCGCCCCGCGGTTTCACCCAGCCGATGCGCGGCTGCGTCTCGACCCAGTCCGACAGGATGGCGAGGTTGGCGCGCGAGATGGCGCGCGACCGGTCGAGGATCCTATCGCGGGCTTCGAGCGCCAGGGCGGCGAAATGGTCGTCGATCATCCCGACGCTGATCGTGTTGTAGTCGCGGTGGACGTGAGCGGATGGATGAGCTCCCGCGGGGCCGCGATCCAGCCGAGGCGCAGGCCCGCCAGCGAGAAGGTCTTGGACATGCTGCCGGTGCTGATGCCCTTCTCGTAGAGGTCGGCGATCGAGGCCGTCATGCCGTCGCCCTCCTGGTCGGTGCCGCGATACACCTCGTCGCAGAGCAGCCAGGCCCCGCTGCGGCGCGCGATCCCCGCGATCGCGTCGAGCATCGGCCGCTCCATGACCGAGCCCGTGGGGTTGTTGGGATTGTTGACGGCGATGAGGCGGGTGCCGGGGGTCGCGAGGTCGCTCATTGCGTCGAGGTCGGGCAGGAAGCCGTTCTCCTCGCGCAGCCGCAGGATCCTGACGTCGGCGCCGAGGCTCTCCGGGATCGAATAATGCTGCTGATAGGTCGGCACGACCGAGACCACCCGGTCGCCGGGCTCGACCAGGGCTTGATGCACCAGGGCATTGGCGCCGATGGCGCCGTGGGTGACGAGGACGTTGTCGGGCGTCGCGCTGTCGTAGAGGCCCGCCACGAGGCCGCGCAGCCGACTCGCTCCCACTCGAATTTCCCCGTAGGTCAGCTTCATGGCCAGGAGATCCGACAGGGCGCCGTCGCCCCGCCCCGCCAGGGCCAGGAGCTCGGCCAGCGTCAGGGATTCGACGCAAGTTTCCGCCAGGTTGAACGCGCATCGCGTCTCGTGGCGGTTCATCCAGGTCTCGACGGCGAATTCGCGGATCTTCATGCCTTGATCTCCTCGAGCCCGCGCGGGCTCGTGCTGTCGCGACGCGGGGCGCCGGGCGCGGGTGCCGGCCACGGCGCGGTGAACGGCGCTGGCGAGCGCGATGTCCTCGAGCCCGAGGCCGACCGACCGGAAGAAAGACCGGCGCGTCGCGGTTGGCGGGCGCGGCGCCGTGCCGGCCACCAGCCCGGCGAGGTCGCCCCGTATGGCCCGGGCCGACCAGGCGCCCGAGGCCGCGGCGCGCGTCATCTCGCCCGCGACCCCGGGCGTGCTGGCGGCGTCGTCGCAATAGACCTGCAGGCGCGGCAGCGCCGGAAGGCTCGATCTCATGGGCCTCGGCGACGTTGGTGCGTGATGGATGGTGACGAGGGCGGACCGCTTCACCGTGCCCCACGTCGATCACCGGGGTGCCGGACGAGGTGCACAGAAGGATCAACGTCGGCGCCCGCCACGGGCCCCAGCGACATCGGCCGTCACCCGTCACGGGGGCAGCCGCCCGCGAGAGCGCGGGGCAGGCCGGCCCTGCCGGGGCGCCCGCGGCGAGCACAGCCGCACCTCCGTCCAGCCGCGCAGGCCGGAGACGTGCCGCAGGATGCGCGAGCCCGACCGGCCCGGTGCCGACGACCGCCAGGGTCCTGGCCTCGGGCGGGGCGAGCAGGTCCAACCGCGAGGGCCGTCGTGCCGCGGTCCGCTCGGTGGTCAGCCGCTTGGAATCGCAGAGCAGGAGCGGCTCGCCCGTCGTCAATCGACATGAGCAGGGTCCAGGGCCGTGACCACCGCGCGCCGCCCCGGGCCCGGCAGGTTAGGGCGAGAGCTTGGCGCCCGAACACGTCCCGGCCGGGCCAGGACGCCGAAGATAGGTGATGAAATCGCCGCGGCCCGCGGGAAAGAGGCTCAGCGTCTGCGGCGGCTGCACCGGCCTCGCGGGGGGCCGCGAGGCGCGGCGAAACATGCCGGCGAGACTCGGCCCGGACGTCGATGCCCTCCAGCGCCCGCGCCACGCCCTCGGTATCGAGAACGATCGGTCCAGCTCTCACGCACCTCTCCATTGGCTGGGTTCCGGGGGGGGCGGGGCCGGCGGCGGCTTGCGTCGCGCCGACCGGATCGCGCCGCCTTGCCCCGTCGCGGGCGCTGCAACATAGTGGCCGTGTAGCAGTGAGAAATATATTGCGCAACGGGTCCGAGGTGCTCGCCCATGTCGGCAGCAATCTGCAGCGTCTGCGCAAGCGGCCCGGGCTGAGCCAGCAGGCGTTGGCGGAGGGCTCGGGCCTCAGCCGGCGGATGATCGTGAGCCTCGAAGCCGGCGGCGCCAACGTCAGCCTCGCCAGCCTCGACCGCGTCGCCGAGGCGCTCGGCGTGGGCTTCGTCGACCTCGTGGCCGATCCCGCCGCGACGCCGCGGCGCCTCGACGCCCTGGCCTGGCAAGGAACGCGGGCGGACAGCCGGGCGATGCTGCTCGGCAGCGTCCCGTCCCGGCGGGAGGTGCAGCTCTGGATCTGGTCGCTCGGGCCAGGGGACAGATATCAGGCGGAGCCCGATCCGGCGGGCTGGCACGAGATCATCTACGTCGTCGAGGGCCGGCTCCTGCTGGACCTGCAGGAGGGCCCGACCCTCGTGGCGGCGGGCGAGCACGTTAATCTTCGCCCAGCAAACCAGTCCTACGCCTACGTCAATGCCGGGGGACGGGGTCGTGCGCTTCCTGCGCAACGTCGTCGCCTGACCGGGACGAGAGCCTCTCGTCAAATCGGAGCTGCATCTCCACCGTCAGCCGACGGCACGAGCGCTTGGGGCGGCCTCCATCGAGCTGATCGAGCTTGGTGCCGTGCCCGGGTTCGAGGATGCGGCGGAAAAGGATAAACGCCGAAGGCAAGTAATCATGACTTTTTCTGCTCCCTCCCTCATCCTGAGCCGGCCCATAGGGCCGTGTCGAAGGAACGCAGATTGCCCTCAAGCGCGGAAGCGGCCCGCTGGTGCGTCCTTCGACCCGGGGCCCTGCGGGCCAGGCTCCATGATGAGAGAGGGGGGAACTTTTTTCCGATGCTATAATGTCTCTCCTCCACCCCTGAGACCGGATACCCGACGATCCGCGACCGACGCGCCACGGATTGTCTGCTTAGCCGCGCACCGCCTGCTCGGCCGCGGAGGCCGTGGGCGGCGCGGGGGCGGACAGGTCGCGGTAGCGGGCGCAGATATGGCTGCCCGGCAATTTCGGGCCGGCGGCCGAAGAGTTTTTTCGCGCAGCGTGCCCTCCGCATAGTCGCGCTTGTAGAGGCCGCGGCGCTGCAGCTCCGGCACGAGATGGTCGACGAGGTCCTCGAAGGTTTCCCGGCGTCACCGCATAGGCGAGGTTGAAGCCGTCGACGTCGGTCCACCGCCACCCACTCCTCGAAGAGGTCGGCGACCGTCTCGGGCCCGCCCACGAAGAGCGGGCCGAGGCCGCCGATGCCGATCCAGTCGGCCAGCTCGCCCACCGTCCAGGACCTTGCCGGGGGTCGGCGGACGAGAAGGCCTCGACGGAGGATTTGCACTGAATTGGTCTCGATGTGGCGCAGCGGCGCGTCGAGCTCCGTAGGCGCCGAAGGTCGATGCCGAGCCCAGCCCGAGGCCAGGACGAGCCGCGCCCTCGCGGCTGATATAGGCGGCCGTAGTCCCGCCACTTGGCCCGGGCCTTGTGAGTCGGTCTCGTCGACGATCACGGTCTGCAGGGTTTGAAGATCTTCATGGCGCGCGGGTCGCGGCCCGCCTCGGCCCACGGCGGCGCGGAATGTCCGCCACGGCCCTTCCTGAGCACCGGTTTTCGATGGGCAGGCCACGAAGACGCATTCGGCGTGGGTGCCGGCGAAGCGCGGCCGCGGGCGGGAAGGCCCCGGCTGGGTAGAGCACCGGCGTCCGCTGCGGCGAGGGCTCGCAGAGGTGGATGCCCGGCACGGTGAAGTGGCGGCCGCGGTGGCCGATCGGGTGGACCTTGGCGGGGTTCGGTTGAAGATCCGGCGCTCGCGGTCGCGCAGCACCGCGCCGTCCTCCCCAGGAACCTTCCCAGAGCTTTGTAGCAGACCTCAAGATATTCGTCGGCGACGTCTTAGCGGTCGTCGTGCGCGGCCGGCCCGCCGAGCCCGATGTTGCGGGCGCCGCCTGTCGAGGTAGGAGGGTGACGGACGTTCCAGCCGGCCCGCCCCCTCGTCAGGTGGTCGAGCGTCCGAGAGGCGCCGCGCGAAGGGATAGGGGTGCTCGAAGGAGAGCGAGGCGGTGAGGCCGAAGCCGAGATGCCGGGTGGCCTGCGCCATGGCGGGGATGAGCTGCAGCGGATCGCCCACCGGCACCTGCGTTGCCTGTGGCGCAGGGCCGCCGCGACGCTGGCCGTCGAACACGTCGTAGACGCCGAGGCACGTCGGACGATGAAGAGCCCGTCG